>JAODLI010000009.1:344982-366053 GCA_027575585.1 Percopsis omiscomaycus | reverse complement strand
ATTGCGGTGGCAATTGTTTTGGCTTTCAGTCGGATCTGTACAGTTGAAACACCTCGGCCGTCTGCTCTCTGTGTGTTAACCCAGTCTTCGAGCTCATTTTCTAATTCGGGCCATCTGCTTTTCTTTCCTCTGAAAGCTTTTGTTGTCTTTTTACACTGAGTAAGTTCCTCACGTTGCTGTTTCCAACGTCTTATCATAGACTCATTAAGGCCAAGCTCCCGTGCAGCAGCTCTATTTCCTTTATCAACTGCCAGATCGATCGCCTTCAACTTGAAAGCTGACTCGTATGCATTTCTCCGTGTCGTTGCCATATTATTAATAATAATACCGTTAATAATAATGATGAGGATGACAAAACTACCTTAACTACCGTAAAAAAAATAAAAATACCGTTAATAATGATGAGGATGACAAAACTACCGTAACTACCGTAATCAGAATGATGTGATTTATGAGCGCGCTCGATTTACCGTTACATTATGTGACGTTGCTCATTAGACCAATGAAATTACCGAACACTCATGATGTAACTGTTTACTGTACTGTACAGTAAACTTGGTGGCGTGAAGCTTGTGTAAGCGGGAAAATCCACAAATTAGCCGCGTCATTGTATAAGCCGCAAGGTTCAATGCGTAGGGAAAAAGTAGCGGCTTATAGTCCGGAAATTACGGCAAATATTTCCACATCTTTTAAGGAGCCATCTATACCTTTTGTCATTTGAATACAGGTCTGTCTTCTATTTTTGATGAAAATTATTTTTCTAATTATTTTTTATAATCCGGTGTCTAGGTAGTGTGGTATTTAACGTCAGACACTAGTGCTTAATCTGACAGAGGGGATAGGCACAAATGGAGTAGAAGTGCCCACATGCCTTCCATTTAGTTTAATCACTACCATTTACATAATACAAAATGGAAATCCATTAATTGTATCTTTTTAAAAGGTGCATTGTAAAAAAAAAATCCCTGAAACCATGGAATAATGTGGGTTTCTCCAGTGGTAGCAACTGTACAGTGTCGTGGTGTGTTACACATGTGGTATGTTTATTGGAGGAATTGGAGTTGAAATCTAAATTCAGTCATCTGAAATATGACTCTTCTTGTAGGAAAAAGAGAGACGACAAATTTACAGTAAGTGTATCTATATCTTTTTTTTCCCCTGATCTCACCTACATCTACGTTTAGTAAATCATGTTGTTCGCTAAATTATCTATCCTTTCTGTCTCTTTTATGTAGTGGATTGGTAGTACTCAGTCTTCTTCACACTGCTTTTTTCCCCCTATCTTGATCTATTACTCAGCATCAAGCTTTCTAACTAACAAATACTTGAGAATAATTACTTGGGATTATTTGACTTTATCTTAACCAATACATGTGCTGCATGTGGTTTTTAAGCCCTAGTTAGACTTGCTGATTTAAAGTGGTACACTGACAATGAACATGTTGGCAGACAGGAAGTGATCTGTTAGGGGCTTGCATGTGCACATAGAGGTTTAAACACAAACTGCATAAACTGGTCCTCCGGTTGTCCAGACCCAGACATCTTCTCATACCTTTCTTCTTGTCTTGTCTTCTACAGAGAGCGACAGCACAGTCGCCTCCTCCGCCCAAACCCCCATCTCCCAGTTTCGACCTGGCATTGTCCAGTTTCCCCCCTTTGCCGGGGGCGGCCGGCCAACTGAAGACAGAAGAGGTGATTGAGAATCGCCTGACCAGCAGTGTGGTGCTGGGACCCCCCAGGGAGAGGGTACGACGTCTAATGCATATTTTAATATTTACAGTAACGGCATAGTAGTTGTTTGGGTAGGCTGTATCTTGTTTTAAGGCATGTCCCTCCTCTAACTCATCTTTCAGACTATCAGTGGAGATGTCAGCACTTCGGCCCTGTTGTCTCCTGCAGGCCCCAAGGAGTCTCAGAGGACCTCTTCATCCCCTGTGCCCCCCAGCCTCCAACCTGCTCCGCCCACCCCCACTCTGAGCTCTGCTCCGAGCCCCACCGCAACCCCCCACGGCCCAACTCCATCAGTCCCCACTCTGTAAGAAACAACATAAGGCACTTTTCCACTGCAGGAACTTGCAGGCTGTTTTAGAGGGGACAGCACCAAATGGCGGTTTTCCACTGCAGGAACCAACCCTGTAGGAACTCTTTCAGGGGCCGTTTTCAGGGCCGAAGAAGTAACTACTCCGGGGTAGCGTCCCTGAAAAGTGTCCCTGAAAAACAGTTTTTGTTTGATACCCTTTTAATCAAATTATTATTATTTTACTTAAATCCTGCTGTATGTAGTTTTTAAGCCCTAGTGGCTGCTGATTGGCTGTTATCTTGTTAATACTTATTTATTAAAACATTTGAAGATGTTTCAATAAATATGCAAATATGTATTTAGAACTATTTATTATAGCATTCGTAACTTTGTCAGTATTTAATATTGATTTAATTCATCTTTATATAATTTACTGTAATTCAAAAAGATTGTTGCAGTTTTAGTGTATCTTCTAAGGCTTATGTTTTCTGTCAGCGAGGTGAAACCGAAAGAGATTCAGGTAGAGCGCGTTCCTGGCACTCTGTCCACCGCCAGCAAGTCTGTCCAGGTCAATGGAGCCTTAACGGTCAGTATTTGCTACACAGTGCTAGCTTGACAGGCGTGCCTTCTGTGTTTTATCTTGAATGGAGAAGACTGGTTATTTTTTAGGTGTTTTATCAGATCCTCGTACTTACGTCCTTTTGTTGTCTTCTCTCCTTTTTGCACCTCAGGAGTTGAGGAAGCCTTCCTACGCAGAGATCTGCCAGAGGATTAAAGACACCCCAACACTACAGACCCCTAAAGAGGCCAAGCCAGGCGGCACTGCCCCCACAGGCGATGAGAGGAAATACTCTGACACGTTGGACAGCCGGGGGGGTGAGGTCCGGGCCAGAGAGACAACATATCCCCTGTCTTCCTCCAAGCCTGGGGGCCCGGCCATGACCCAGGGCCGGGCCCCCCGCGAGGTGCGGAGACCAGGCCGGTGGCCCTCGCCTCCCCCCCACCCAGGGAAGATCAGTAAAGAGCCCCATCATAGCCCCCCCAGATCCCCCCAGTAGAGTCCCTCCCCCTCCACTAACACGTCTAAAAGGAAATATGGGATGGACCTAGTGAACCCTCCCTCCAGAACCCCCTAGAACCATATACACGTGGGAGACTTCTCTTCCTGGATCAGGGCTTGCAGACAAAAGCACTTTATTGTGCACGAGGAGCACCGCGGCTTCCTGCTCTATTTATTTTGGTTTGGCTTCGATTTCTGTCTTCTGCTCTACGTCACGCTGTGTCTACCTTCCTGCTTCACTCGGATTGGAGCTCCTGGTGGATTATGGGAAGGGAGGGGTTGATGCATAAGAATTATTCTGATTTTGATTGCAATAGTGACATTTACATGCATACTTAAAATGGCGCTATTGTTCAGAATATGTATTCCAAATGTCAGTATTCCGAATAATAATCCAAATTATTTGGATTATTGATATTGAGATGATTTGTAAATATTTCAAATTGGGAGTATTAATACATTCCCAATTCGGAATACTGCGATTGTCCGAATAATAATGCTGTGTGTGTGCATGTAAACGTTACTAAGGAGTGTCACTTAAGGCAGTTGTATAAATTAACCTAGCTTGATTGCGAGATATAATCAGCCAATCAGATGGTGTGATTTTCCTTTCCATTTTTTTGTACTTCCGATTTAACCCTTTCATCTCATGACAGAAACATCTGGATCCTGTATCTTCGCCCTTTAAGCACCAGATGAAAACTGTCAGATCTGGCAACTTAGCTCTGTTTGTACTAAAAGTAACCAGAACTTAGATGTGTGTGCTGGTTTTGACAGTACCTTAGTGTTAATTCACATGAAATTGAAAAACGTCCCCAGGAAACAAACCATCGATCAACCTTTTGCTGAATAGTTGACTGACTGCTTTGTGGGAACGCCTAGAAGATTAATCTTGTCAGACAGATCTGTGTGTTCACGTGTTAGTTTGTGCCAGCACTGTTCTGATCTTATTGTGTTGTGGGGAAATAATCTGTCATAACAGCCAGACACAATGTAGAGGCCTCAATAGGAATACCTTTCAAACCACTGTTTATAGTGGCTGCATCAACCTGCATTAACAGCTATAGAATGCAATGCAATGGGATGGCTACTATAACTATAGACTATATATCTGTGTCTCTCACCCCACCCCCAAAATAAAAAATATACAAATAATAAAATATATTATTTTAAAACAAAACAAACTGGCAGGGATATGGTCAGGACTCCCACTTCAAGAACCACGAGATACACTATTTGGTTTTCAGCAGGTTTTAGGTTTGACAAATTTAGGATTGAGACAACCAATCAGATGCTGATAAATTAGTGCCTGTAACTGTAAGACTGTCTACATGACCTGATTTACTGTTCTGTTGTAAAATGTGTTTACTGGTAACGAGGGGGAATGTTGGTGTACAACAGAAACATTGTTGCCTGCTCTGAAGTGGCAGCTTGTTTGTTAGTGGTTCAGCACTAACGGGGAAGCATTATTTTTCATAAGTGTTTTTTTCCTGACAGTTCTGGTGCTAACATTTGGCAGTGTAATCTCTTACTATAGTTAATGCCATACCTGTACACAGAAGTACGTCATTGCTGATATCCGCGTGAGTTTTGCACTTCAGGTTCCATCTCTGACTGACAAAATTCTGGGTTTGTTTACCTGAGGCTGAAAGGGACTGATGTTTTAAATCGGTTATTTAATCCATAGAATTGACCTTCACTGGGCCTGACAAGAGATTCCAGGTTCCTGGAAAACATTTCATCCCATTTGTTTTCTACCTGTTTGGTGTTAACCATCATTTAGTGAGTCATGATTTGTAGGCTAGTGTTAGACTGTTCTAACAGCAGACAGGCGGGGTTCCGATGAGATATCCATAATTTAGTTAATCTCAACAGGAACTCATTTAACAGTTGGTTTTAGAAAAGTGTGATGGAGGAATACGTCCAGAATTTCTGTAATGAAAGCATTGATGTGTTGACAGTTGGATCATTGGATGGTTGTAATGTGGGCGTGGCATTGTCAGAAAATTAAGAGCTCAGAGGCGAGTGCATGTGGTTAGAGGGTGTGATCTTTAGAGTTGTCAGTTCTGTCAGCTTTTCAACATCCATGACCAAGAGTTTAAAGGTACAAAGCTAAATTAAACTGGTGTTGCTTCCATCTAGTTACGTTTGTGTTGACAGTAAAGTTGATACCTTAGTCTAGTCTACAAGTAACCAGAGGTAAAGGTCTGCTGTTATAAACATCTAGTTGTAGGTTAAATAGTGACGTTGGCTGGTAGGTTAGTCTGGTCTACAGGAAACCAGCCATCATTTGGAGGTCATGTTAATTGCCTAGCTTTATGTTGACTGTGTCTTATGGGATGTTAAAGCCACTGTAGCCTGCAGACTAAAACACATTTGGCTTAATTTAGTAATGTTTAACCACTGTTCTTTACACTGGGATGATCTGGGCGCTCTGTCTCGTTGAAGTCTTCCTGAAACAAGGTGCATTCTGGGTAATCCCACTAGGAGAAGGGAGAGCTGTACTCGCGATTAGACCTGCTTTGATTTGAACGCTAAATGTTAATTTTGCTAAACATCTTATGATTATCTTTGATTCTGAAGGATTAAGAAGCACTGGGATGGAATTTCACATTGCTAGATTCTTTGGAAGTGGTAAAAATATTTAATATGCACCATATCCGCCTATTTACAAACCAATGCTGTTAATTTCACAAAATATCGTCAAGTTTTCTTTTTAAGGAGAAGAAAAGTGGCTACATATAGGTCTCTATACGCAAACTGTAAGATATCCATCCAGTGTTTGAGAAACTTGAATTTTATTTAAACTTGAAAAATGACTTTGCCTTAACTTTTATACCAGACAAGCATTTTGTTTCTTTTCAAAAAACCCAAAATGTTGTGACTTGTGGAAAATATTGAGTTGTACCAAACGTCACACGAGAGTACAAATCAAGCAGCATTTTTTTTTTTTTGATTTTCGCTCCTTTTGTAGAAGAGAATGAATCCGATTTATTATAATTTTTTTTTTAATAGAATTCTCGTTTTAGTTTTTTTTTTTTTTTTTTTTGGGGGGGAAAAGATACCCATGTAAATGCAAACTAGTCGATACTGTATTAAATATGTGCACTTTGGAGTGTGTGCTTTGCCTGTACAGTTGTAAATATTCCAAAAAATATAAAGAGGTACCTTAAAACGATATAAAAAAAATTATATTGATCTTGTTGAACTATTAATGTCGCTGTTGAGCTGGATGTAGGATATGAACATGTTTTTTTTTTTTTTTACTATCTTTTGTTTGTGTTCTGCAGAGTTCGAAGATCGTCTCATTGTAACTTTTGTTATTTTTTTGTCATTATTCCATCATCCCATGTTAGATTGCCCATCCTGCCCGGTGGGTAAAACCTTGTGGCTACCCCTCACAAAAAAAACAACAAAATCTCAGCAGTTCTCTCCACAAAACTGACTTTTTGTTCAATGAAAGGGACAACATGTTTGGCACCTTCCAATGCTTTGTGCCAATTTGCTTCTGAATTCTTTTACAGTAGTTTATTTCTTGGCATTGATCTGTTGTCGAAAGAAACGACAGATCTCAATGGTGCTAGCTAAAGCACTAGCCTGTTAGCAGTGTTGTTGTAAAAGATCTCGTGATTTTCCTAGAGGAAAAAAATCAACAGGTCACACTGAAGCACAGACGGACAACGGACATGCTATTCCCATCCTTTTTTTAAATGTACAGCCCACAGTGCAAGCAACTTTCCCTACTGGTCAGCCGTATGAGTACTGTTAAATATAGTCCTTGGATAATCACTCTACCAATGCCAACTTTTTTTTAAATATAATTGTTTGTATTTTTGTTTTTGTTTTCTGTCTGTGGAAGTGTTTATTCCTGAACCGTGATTGATGGGTTAATGGGATGTTTGGGATTGGCTGGTTCTTTTCAAATCATACATTAGTTGTTGAATGTTAATGTTAAGACTTAAACATGTTTGTGTTTATTTGCGGCATTGGGGCCCTCTGAGGAAATATTTGATGTACAGATGATTATTTGGTGTGTTTGTGTTGGGAGGGGTGTTTGTCTTGGTATCGTCCCATTGGTGTCCCTACACCTGGTTATGGCACATAGCATCCAGTAGGGGGCTTAAAATCACACGTGGACTGCATTTGACGTGGCCAAAACCACCACATACTGTGCCATTATACTAGTCTGACTGGGCACAGGGGTCTTTACATAGAGGAGCGCCTGGCTTATGGTGTTTCTGACAAACTGAACAAGTCAGACATCTAACCTGACCTAGAATGGCCTGGTTTTGCCTTTAACACAAACACTGGCCATGGATGTGATTGTGTGTGCTTGTATGTGTGTTTTTGTGAGTGGGAAGTGCTCTAAGATGTCCAAACCAATGCAAACTGGACTTTTTGAAGCAACTGGGACGGTACTGGTTGGAAACAGATGTCCAGTTTCCCCCTGTGATGTTGATGGGAGACCGACAAAAGTTGACAGTTTGTCCACTCTCTACTCTCGTCATATCAGTCTGTCACCCCACCCACCCCAAGCTTCCTCTCCACCAGGCTGACCATGGAGGCCATGGAGGTTTATTTTGTTTCTTTTATTTGTGATGATGAATGCACACCGATATACTGGAAGGACTGGCTCTCTTAATCAGCTCACTGTGGTCATCTCCTTAACACATAACACATGTAACGCGCTACGGCAGCGGACAATCGACAACTCCATCAGGAGTCTAACAGGACAGAGGTTTAACGTTCCAGGCGCTAATGAGTTCTGAATTTTTCTCTTTTTTTTGGTCTTATTCTTCCATGGAGACTGGAACATATGTGTCTGTTATAGATAATTTAAGTTACTCTTGTGTCATGATGTAAAACTGATTTGGAGAGAAAAAATGTAGCTTACTGAAAAATAAAGATTTAGGCACTGTTTGAGTTGTTACTACTGGGGTTTGTTACAGAATTAGAAATGTGGAAAATGTTCTGTTCTGATCACTTTCTGGGGTGTATGTTTTCAAAGAATAAAGCTTGTGACAGGAAACATGAATATGTGAAATAGTTGACATCACAAATCCTCAGCAATGGCTCGCTGTTAACATCTTTCCCTGAGAGGAAAGGGGTTAGAGTGGGGATGTGACTTTGTTTCTAGAATTCAACTGTTGCATTACAAACAAGGGTGCACATCAGTTTGCTCCAAGCTGTAGTGATCTCCCGCCAGATCACTGCAACACTGCTAGCTGGACTACCGGCCTCCGCTACCAGACCCTTACAGCATGTCTGGTATTCAACCAACCCAAGTTCTCCGTGTAACCCCCTTCCGAGACCTTCACTGGTTCCCCATCATGGCCCGCATTCGATTCAAGACACTGGTGTTGACCTGAGTCAGTAAAGAGAATTGCCTTGCTTTACCTCCAAGCAATGGTCAGGTTCCAGGCCCCAACCAGAGCACTTCGGCCACCACCTCTGCTAGTCGGCTGGCACCTCCTTAGGTTCAAGGCTGCAAGAGTCACTCAGCCCAGTCACAACTGTTTTCTGTCCTGGCACCGCAATGGTAGAATGAGCCTCCTGCAGCAGTCGGGACAGCTGAGTCTTTACCCATCTTCTGCAAGAGACTTAAGGTCATAGACTAAATAAATGGACAAATCTACCGTGACGTCACCCATAGGTTTTCTGAAGAATGGGTTTGAAGCTCCAAGCTCTGACCGTCGCCATCTTGGCAGTGTCAGACTCGGCTATGTCTAATGAATGGATAAATTGATGGCTTATTATAATTTCAACTGATGAGTTGTATATAAATTCACCCCCGTACAGTTGTTACGAACGTGGAAACTAGCTATCGAGACCGTTATTTGTACCAGGTTGTAAACATGTTTTTCTGCTGTAAAGTTGGACATTTTAACGTGAGTCTGGGGATTGACTCGCTTTTGGAGCCAGCCTCAAGTGGCCATTCGAGGAACTGCACGTTTTGGCACTTCCTTATTGTCTTAATTTTTAAGAATCGAATGTTGCCGCTCTCTTCCCATCTCTTCAGAATCTACCTCGGTACCTCGACCAGTGACCTCCACCTCATAACACTCCCACTAACTGAACTTCTCTGACGATCCTTTCTCGTCTATCTAAAAAATTATATATTTTTTCTTTCCAGCTCTGTTTTATCACTTATTTTAAATTAAGCCTTTTTCTGGTATTTAGGCTGTTAGCAAATATTTTGAGGATTGATATTTTGGTAATGAATGTTGTAAAATGTATAGCTAAATTACCCCCAATTAGGCCTACATGCTGTCGTCATTCAAACAGAATAATTGATTACGATTACTGGTATGACCTATTCAGCTATTGATGATTTTATTCTCCAAATCTCTTTTTTTTCTCTCTACAATGTAAATATTTGGGGCTGGACAGTTTAGTGGTCTAGGTGTTGGACTCCCAGCCCTGAAGGTTTGGGTTCGAGTCCCAGAGTTGGCCTACCTGTAAGCATCCTTGAGTAAGATGCCTAACCCATACTTTCTCCATGTAATAGCACCATGTAATTGTAAGTCGCTTTGGATAAAAGCGTCTGCTAAATGAAATATGTATTTGAGGCCCTGATTAGCCCACTTTAATTTCTCCTTATATCTTGCAACAATGTCTAGATTTGCATACCACTAGTCAAACCTTAAGGGGGCAGTGTCACCATAGTTAACCAAGTCCTTCCTTATACATACAAATTCAGCACAAAGCTTTCTTATTTGACAATGTAGGTCACGTGTTGCAGAAAGGTCGATATAAATGAATTTGTAGTCCATAATGTCTTGTTTTTCTCCTGTTACGTGGAGTTAAGTTTGTCCTTTTTCAGACGTTTTATTCTATGCTATGTTTATAGTAGCCATCTGAACAATTAACACCTCAGAAGAAGCTCGAGGCTTTTGTGGAAGGTAGAGACGTGATCAAGTCAAAATATGAGTCTGAACAATATCTGAACATAAGTAGAAATTTAAAAACATACCTTAATTAATGATTGATTGATGGGATTTGATGCCCTCTATCGGCAGGAAGCGACTGGGCACGTTATGTACGTAACAGTCCAGCACGACAGCCAGAGACACCGTTTTGGGAGCTCGACACTGAACGGAGAGTCGGTGGGCTCGAGCCTGCCACACCGACTGAGCAAAGGAGCTTGAAACGTTCAGAGACACATCATGGCGGAACCGTCTGACTGTTTATTAATAATCTGGGTTTAATATACCTACTTTAAGACAGAGAGAGAGAGCGAGAGAGCAAGAGAAGAGACTTGTTTGTTTTGGAGGAAGAGGGACAAGAAGGAACGGGCCATGGCGGACCGGGACTCGGTACCGATTCCTACCGAGGTGCGCGCGCGCCTAGCGGAGCTAGAGTTGGAGTTGTCTGAGGGTGAGTCTCGAGGTTGGACGCTATACACCGCCCTGTGTGTGTGCGTGTGATCTAGAGTTCTGCAGGAAAGTTGAGCTCTTGTAGCGGAACCGAGAGGACGTTTTTGTTGCCGGGCCGCCTGTGTTTGAGTTTGTGCTTAGAACATTGACATAAAATTTTATCTTCGAACAATATGACGTCACGTCAAATGTTTTATTGTTTTCATCTTATCGGAGAAGTTTAAATCAATCATAACCATCAGAATCATATTTCAGATTCATACGCGCACACAAACATCAGTGTTGTCACTGCGTTTTTCGTGAAATCCGTGAGTTTTTTCCAAAACAATGTCGCGAACCTGACATACTTTACGTTCCGTACCTCATGCACGCCCCAGTCCTCCAGTCCATCAGATTAACGTTTACCCGCACGCACACGCATCCCAGGAGAAACGGGGTCAGGTACAAGTTCCATTATTCACGCGCGCGCACGGCATCTTCTAATGTACACAAACACTCACTGACCTAGATCTGCTGCTGTCCCGCCGCACACACAAGCACAATTACATATGCATGTAAATTGAAATGCATTGTTGCTGTAATTCTCTCTCGCTGTCTCTGTCTCTGTGTGATGATGGCTAATGCTAACGTGTTTGGCATATTGCCTGCATATGACCTGCTGAGGAGGTCGGGTCATAATGGCCTTGATGTGTGTGTGTTGGGTTGTCCTAGAGGAAATGTGCACTCCAGTGCACCACACACATCTTATCAGTGGTTGCGTTGCGTGGAGAGTTTAAGGTGTGTGACTCCGGTCGATGTGAGTAATTGAGTGATTCTCAATGTTTCTAGTGAATTATGTGTTGGTGCATCCAGAATAGTCTGTCAGCGGACACTGTCTCTGTCTTGACCTGACAAAGAAAAATCTCTGGAAACAAACAGTATTCTGACTGTTTGACATTTCCAGTCCTGTGAAGTGTTTTGTTGGAGTCTGACGGCAAGGGGAGAAGAGATTAATATTTATGTGGCTACATCCTGCAAAGAGACTGCTGACAGCGGATGGCAGGCATGTAAGCTGTCTGTCTGCCCACCTGTGTGTCTGTCTGTGTATCTGTGAGTTACACATGTCAGCCTTCAAAATAAAGCATCATACATGTGGTTACATGATGCATCTTTATGTTTTCTACTGGATACTATCAAACCGGACTAGCTCCCCCAGCTTCTATGGGAGACGGGTGTCTTAGGCTGTTGGCAGCAGAGCTGCTGTGTCTGTCTTTACAGTGCTCTGTAGACTCATCAGCTCTTTCATCTGCCTGCCTCTCCCAATCACTGCCATCAATAATTCCAAGGCTCCGGTTTACAGTGGCGGTCTGACACAAGACGAAAATACCTCTGACAAGAGACAGACGAACTTGGACCTTATTCATTCACAATAATCACTTGATTGTATAATAAGTGTAGTTTTATCCTTTTTTTATTGTGATAGTGAGTGTTTATCTGGGCTGGATATTTTGTTTGCAAGGTTGTGGTTGGCTGTTAAAATAGTCAAACACAGTGAGGACTTAATTAGTTATAGATAATTTTATCCTTGCAATCTAATTAATAGCACTATTAATTTCCCTCTGGTAAAAATTAGAAGGTCTTCAATATATTTAATTAAATATCTGCCAGAGATTTTTAAATATTTTTAAGAGTCTTGCTTTAGGTTAGATGTGTTGAAATGTGTGTTTGGATTATCTTAGCTAATTTCATTCCTTGGTCTCTGTGGAATTTGTTCTTTATTTTTTCTCAGGATGAATGTATGATAACCTGAAACACCTAAAGAGAGGGAATTGGTCCAGGTACTGGTGGCTTTGTGTTTCCTGGTTGGTCAGCTAGGTCTGTGGTCTGAGCCTGCTCAGTGAGTGGCATGCTGGGATAATCACATCTCTGCTGGAAGAGGAGAGACATTGTACCTCTCCTTTTTCTGTCCGTCTGTCTGCTTGCCTTTCTGACTGACCGTATGTCACAACAGCACCTTAGGGGGTCTCCCTGTTTCTAGGAGATTGCATCATTCTCCTCTCCTGCTGTTTTAAATAAATATAAAAAAATATAAAAAAATTGTAATCCCGTATCTCAGTGTGGATTTTAGGTAAAGAGGCTATACAGTAGAGGATTTGACAAAAGGTAAAGATCACTTTAATGAAATCTGGAATCAATCAGCATGACGTTAGTTTGAACCACGTTCAAATCTGATGACACCTCATCTGTCTGTGAAGAATGGTCGCTTTATTTCACCTCCTCAGTGACACAGCTCCTCCATTAGAGAAGCCGGCCGCTGAACTGCGACCAAACAGGGCTGAGGGCTTTTTGTCTAGCTAGACAGTGGATTCCCTGTATCGCACAAAGACCTACCTAATCCGTTTAAATACTCCCAGCTTTATTAGATTCCTGCAGACGAACACGACACTGGCCTCTGTGATTGATGTACTTGTTCAGACGCTTTAGACTCAACATTTCACCGCTTCAAACTCTAGGGACTATGATTTCAGCACTGCTGCTACTAACTGAACATTTCAGTAGCACCCCCACAGAACACAAAAATTACCTAAATTAACATTTTGCCCAATGCATTCATATGTATCTACAATTTGTTCAAAAACAGAACAAAATCACACAGCCTCAGTATGTTTAGCCTAGTTCTGTTATGTCTTTCTTACTCAAGCAATTCAAACACAAACCAACGCACAGCACAAGCCACAATACTGGAAACACAAAGCTGGAAATCACCAGCCAACATGCCAACACCTAACAAGTATTTTAAATTGTCCTGTTTTGAACAGGCCATTTCCATATGTAGTATAAACATGTATTTAATACTTGAATAGTATTAGGGTCTCCAGTCTCAATGAAATCCCCCAGTTGAGAGAAACTACGTTGAACAAGAGTCGTACTGCCATTGTGTTTGGATTCAAATCAAAAGCACACAATTGGACAAATTACACCTATATAATATAATTACACCAAGTATAATGCAGAACTGAATAAAATTGTAGAACAAAAAACATCTCATGGAGTCTCGCCCTCCAGCAGATAAAATCATCTTTCTAAAAAAGTCCAGCCTCGCTCTTCTCTCTACAGGCCCTCCAGAGTGGCCTGGCTTTGGACCAGACCCTTTCCTCCAACCCCCCCCCGACAGACCCCTTGTCTCTCTCTGTGTACCAACCATGTAACTTCCCACGAAGCCATGTGTTGGGAGAGCAGCATGACGGTTGGTGATTTGGATCTCAGCCCGGAGCAATGTGGACGAGCGTTGTACTCTCCTCCAGATGGTGTGTTTTACATATGTAAATAAAACTTCCTGCTCTCATGATAAATAGATGCACTGCCTGATTCATGTGGCCACTTCCTGTTCAACTGACAGGTGTTGGAACTATAGAGCAAGGCACTAACACTGCCAGGTTGGAGGTTCTATTCCCTGTGTAGAGCAAGGCACTAACACTGCCAGGTTGGAGGTTCTATTCCCTGTGTAGAGCAAGGCACTGCCACTGCCATGGTTAGGGGTTCCCTGTGTAGAGAAGGCACTAACAGTGCCAGGGTTAGGGGTTCTATTCCTTGTGTAGAGAAAGGCACTAACACTGCCAGGGTTAGGGGTTCTATTCCCTGTAAAGCAAGGCACTAAAAGAACCAGGGTTAGGGGTAAATATTATCACCGAAATTTTGACCACAGCGACTTTCAAATACGTTAAATGTTACACAAGGACCTACTTTCTGTATGAGGTCGCTATTTGGCCCGTAGCGCTGGAAAAACACTCCGCTCAGCCAACGCAGCTGAACAGGAGCCTAACGAGCACACACACACTGTTATTGTCAGGTCAGTGTGGGCCTGACATTTAGCCTTCTTTCTGCTGCAATGTAACAACTACAGGTTGAACAGTTATAAGTGAATGTCTCTTAATGCTGTGCGTGTTATGTAGCTGAATATGATTCACATACATGTGTTGTGTTGTTTAAAGCAGTGTAGCAACATATGATAGGCTGTCTGGTGTATAGAGAGAAGCTTTAGTCCAGATAACATATACTGTACACACAAACACAATGATGTGCTGTCATAAGGAGAGAGAGAGAGAGTATGAACTGTGGGAATACCTATCTGGATGAGACCCTATCACAAACACACAGTACAAACATTTGGTGATTGTAAATGATCCCCGCCATGCATTATCAGTGCACAATTACCTATCCTGTCCTTGTCTCAACATGTCTAACAGGGCTCATCTCTACATGGCACCAAATCTAACAAGAAAAACACAGATCTGGTTTGAGTTTGGGGAATTTGTGATGGAGAGTGAGATGAAGAGGTGGGATCTCTCTCTCTTCTCCCTCTGTGTGTCTCTGATTAATTTGAGCTGACAGAGGTTGTATTGTCATGTGAGCCACAGCATCCATTTCCAAACCCTCATTTTGCACCGGGACTCCTTGTCTTGACAGTTATTTTCCTCTCGTCTGCAACATGGGGAGGTTTGGTAACCTCGTATGCCTGTGTCTCCAGACATCCAGGAATTGACTCAGTTGCCAGGTTCTAAAACCTCTGCAGTTTTTTTTCCAGCTTCCAAAATCTCCCAGAATGCTTTGCTGCTTTCCTGGTAGCCCAGAGGCCTTTGTGTCTCAGCTGGGATTTGGCTGGTGATGAGATGTCAGAAAGCTTTCTATTGGCTAACGAACCTCGTTAGGTCGACTCAGTACAGCACTGAAGCTTAATCTATGCGCGCACACACACACACACACACACACACACACACACACATTTGTTTTGCCTTGTTGCCTCCAGTCCCCTGCAGAATCAGTATTTCTGAGTGCCTAGCAACCGTTTCCATGGTGCTGAGGAATAACAAAGATGGAAAAGTGATGACACATCTTAATGAGGAGAGACAGTCAGCGAGAGAGAGAGACACTTTGAGAATCACTTCAGAAAGAATCATGTCTGTTGTTTCATTTATGTTAAATTAATTAAAGGAAGTTCGTGTTCCATTTTTTAACATTTGCTTTGTTCTCAAATATAATTAAAATATGATTATTTTCTCACATTGGATAATGTATGTGTTCTGTCAGCACACACACACACACACACACCTGGAGACTTTTAGGTTTGCCACAGCATGTCTCCAGATCCTGTTTTGTTTTAAATAATAACACACATTTTTTCCATCTATTCTATCCAGTCCGTCTCTGTTTCGGGTCAGAGTAGGCTGTTTTTCTGTGGCCAAAGACCGTTATATTTATATATAGCTTAGACAGACAGCTTCGAGTCTACATACTTCAAAGCAAACCTATTTTATAGCAAACCCTCACACTTATTGACTGACACATCTAATAGCTTCTCAAAGGACAGTAAGAAGCACAGTAACTATTATGTTAACTATATCAGTGAAAGGTGTCTGAACACTGAAACAAGAGCAAGCACTGTTGGGCTGAATGTAGAGCCTTGTGATCTCTTCTCTAACGTCATTACAGCAACAGTCATGACCCTTTCAGTTTTTTATGTTTATTGAAGATATAGCACGATGTAGTTTGGTATTTTGATTCCCAGAAGGAAAATATCCTGAACTCTGCAATGAATCTTTTCCACATTTAAATTTTAAATTTTGCCCATGTAGAGACATTTTAACCAGCACCATTACACTTTGGTGAAATCACAGCCTGGCTTCAGCCTGTAAACGCCAGAGTCGCGGTAACCTCACACACATCGCTGCTTTTATAAAGCCTTATTAGAGATAGAGAGACAGAACAGTGTTTGACATTGATTGTACCTAGTAGCTACACACAGCAATCGAGCAACGGCTTCTGCTGGGGTACGGCAACACCACTTGGACAAACCACATGCTGAACTAATACCAGAGACTCCTATAAGGACTTCGCTAATACCCCATAATTTTAGAAGCGGTAGTAATAATAATGGCAATGATTATGATTACATTTGCTAATGTTTATTTTGGTGCGTGCGTGGTTGCCTGTCGTAGCATAGCAATTTTTTATATTTATATCCATATCAATATATTAGGGGGCCATATTATAATTACGGCCTTGGGAGCAACCCACACTCACAGGAATGCAGGCATGTGCCCAGCCCTCTAACTCTAACACTCTAACACACGTGTGTGCATACACACACACACACACACCAGTAATGGCTATTTCATGTCAATATTATTTGGGCAACAGGTGCAGGATGCACACACATGCACACAAACACTCCTTTTGACTAACAAGTATTTAGCTAATGAACAAGCTAGCTCAGGGTCCAGGTTGTGTGTGTGTGTGAAATGCTCTTTCTCTGATGACCAGAGGGTGTGTGTGTGTCTGTGGCTTTGCCCGGGTATAGAATGGCTCCTGTGTTCAAGTGCCCCATGGAATTCTGGGATGTGTGGGCAAGCAGAACTTATAAATCATGAATTGTTACACAGAGGAACATGAAAGAACCTCTTTCCTTCTCTCGCATAGTTATTTCTTTATTGAGTATTAAAAATAAAATAAAAGTTACACACACACTACATTATCGGTATTTATGAAGTACTTGAGTCATTATCCAATACATGCCTGTTCTTTACAAGAGGAGACAGAACCTCCTCTCCTTTCTCTCCTCCATACAGGAGACAGATTTAGTGTCTCAGCTTTAATCAGTCTGAATGAATCTGATTTCTCTCCCCCCTGACTAATGACATGTCAGCTGTCAGCGTCTGTCAGCAAGCAGAGACACTGTATCAGAACAGTACTCCACCTTTAATTAAAGTTTTAGTAGGCAACTTTTGAGAATTGAGCAAATAGACTGCAGGCAAATCGTATTTCTTTCTCAAATCAGATCGTTTGAAGTGCACTGTTATTTGTAAGTGATCAGATCGGATTTGTGTGTCCAGACATAACTAAGCTATCTGCATGGTTTGCTGTGGTAACGACGTAGGCATCAATAACTATGTAGATGCTGGTGATGCGGCTTTCCAATGCGGATGCAGGAGAAATGCAGGTGCATCATCTTGCCCTCCAAACAATTGCGCTGTCAAGTCGCGGTGCAGAGCTCCTTCGTCACACATATTTTTGAAAATATATAGCCTATAGGCCTATATATTTTTTAAACCGTTTAATTAATCAAAATCTGGTCGGTTAACGGTTAAATGGTTAATTATGAACATTCCTACGCGGAAATTTGATGACGATAGGTGGCTTGCCAATTTTAGAATGCACCGGGGGACGTTTGACAGGCCATTTAGGACCAAGTCTGGTCCATCGCAAGTGATGGCAAGACATTAGAAATCTGATTTAAATTGCATTTCAAACCACCTCCGAATGTTAGTTTGGATCCAATTTGCAAAAATCGGATATCATGTGGTTTTTTGCTGTCCAGACTTTCAAAATCAATCTGGATATGTCCAAAATCGGGGTTTGGGCTGGTAGTCTGAACAAGGCCTTACAGCCCACAGGTCTGATTGTTTAAATCTGAATTGTCTTTCTCAGAGTGTCTATATTGTCTCATTTAACAAAACGAGACAATAGAAAAAGTTACATACTGCACCTTTAAGCCCTCAGTGTGGCACCTACAGCTAGATAACACAGCTAAAAAATACTTAATTGACAAATGCTTTTTAGAAAATGTGGTCTGTTAGGCAATTTTCCTCTACAGGAACACCAAAAGGCGTTTTCCACTGCAGGAACCCTTTAGGAACTGTTTCGGGGCCGTTTTGGGGGCTGAAAGAAGTACCCACACGAGGGTAGGTACTTTTGAGCGAAAAAACTGCTGGATGGGGCTCTGCCCTTGTTGGTTAAATGCGACATCAGTGGAAGACAACAATAAGCACCATTTATTTATCAAGTAATTACAGCTGCCATGAAGTCATTTAATTTTTAGCAACGTTAGAGCAACATTCAACTGTCGACTCGCGGTAATCCTAGCGTTATCTGGAAAATCTCTGGTTTAACATTCTAATGTTGGTGCTGGCGTGCTGCCCCTGGAGAAATATATAATTATTTTGTCGTGCTCGAAATTTACGTTGTGGTTGAAGAGCAAAGGCAGTAGGTCTGTAGTTCCAGCACCACAATGGAAACAGAAAGGCTGAACGGGCCGATTAGGGGGCCGTTCCTGTAAACGTTCGTGCCACCCAGGAAGTGGCCCGAGTTCCTACAGTGGAAAAGAGCCTATCGTCTTAGTAGTTTACTGTCAAATATTTAGTGCCTTGTTGAAGGGCACTTTGATGATAACGTAAACTAGCCATAAGAAATCTTTTATTCCTTTATGTTTGTGTGTGTGCTTGCGTGCGCTCGCAAATGAGTGTATGTGCGATGGAATACAGCTGTCTTTGTATCTGTGTATCTATGGAGACCTTCACAACACACGCACGCACACACACACACAAAGTACTCTAAACCCCATGCACTGAGAAACATGCAAACAATCATCTCCAGTTTCCACCATAAATGACAGTTATACTACACACATGCACGCGCACACACACACACACACACACACATTTGGTCATGCATTCCAGAGCTGGCACTAAGACCCTCAGCTGTGTTTGAAGGTCAGCTACACACACACACACACACACACAACAAAGAAGACCATACCCCATTGCAAACTGATTCTTTCTCAATAATGTAAGTAGGGCAAAGCCTAACAATATGATGAATGCTGTAGACACACACACACTACTACCATATTATATAAAACAAAACAAGCTCACAAATGCATCTAGAACCAATATTTGGTTTCTGGCTTGAACTCTGAGGAGTTGTTATTTAAAGATGTGTGTGTGACCACAGGTGGTAATTTCCAGACAGGTGGTGTCAGGTGGCATCAGGTGGCATCAAAGCTTGAGTTTAAACCCTTTGTAGCGTCCTTACCTCAATATGAAGGTTAGCTTTGGAGGCACATTCGTATGTTTTGCGTAAAAAAATAAAATCACTCCTGAAGAAAATTCCAGTCCGTGAAACGGTGGATTATCTTTTGCTGAAATCAGAGGATCTCTGTTGACGTGAGGAAGCTACGTGAGGAAGCCAAGGGGGGTTTAACAGAAGTTCAGTTCCATTTGATATTCTCGCAGTAAACCTCTGGATCTGTTTACTGAGGTTGCATGGTAACAGGTAATGCCATGAAATCCGTCTGCTTCATTGTTTTGCTGCCGGCCCTTTTATTGATGTGGGCCAAGGAAATACTGAATGTGAAGCACTTTGTGAATAGAGAGAGAAAGAGAGGTGTGTTGGCAGCTGTCAGCAATGTGTCTAGCATGTTGCTCTTTCTCATGACCCCTAGACACACCTCACATAATGTAGGGGACCTTACCGCCACACCCTGCTCTGTGTGTGTTCATTCTGTGGGTACGTACTGTGTTGACCCTTCCATAACCCCCCCCTCACACACACACACACACACACACACACATACACAGTTCCTGATATCTGGCCTCAGTGACCCTGATCTGAAATAGACTCAGTTCATTTCAATTTATCAGTCCAGCCCCTGATCCGTGTTCCGGCCCACTACAGCCCTGCCTTGATATAAACCTCAGTCTTTATCAAAGGAGTGTCTATATATTGACTATATTGACTTTTCTCATACTGTTTGTTAAGTCCTTATTTAATACTAGTTAAGGTGTTCGCTAGCTGTCTGCTCCCGTCCCAGTTTACGGGAGGGGGGAGAGCAAAATTATAATCTAAACATTATATATTTATTTAAAAAAATATTTTTTCCTTCATAAATTATTTATTGTCTACATACAATCTGGTGTTCAATGTTGTTTCTATAATGTTTTATGTAATTGCTTTAAGCAGTTGTCAATTGTTTGCGACCCCCTCACAATCAGTCAGATATAAACTTTTTTTCAATATGCATACCCCCCCACACACACACACACACACACACACACACACATACACACACACACACACACACACATAGATATCAGGATGGGCTCTCACTGTGCTCAAGCGGGTCTAATTCCCTCCATTTAGATCAATTGGTTTCAAATAAGGGAGGGGGGCTGAGCCAGTCAGAGAACAAGGAAACATAAAGAGCTCCACTCTGGGGAAGAAAGCAGAAATACATACATATACAGTACAGTAAAATATAGCACAATAACGGCGGGAATATATATCTTTACAGTAAAATATAGCACAATAATGGCAGAAATACATATTACAGTACAATATAGCACAATAACGGCAGAAATGCATATAATTACGAAAAAATATAGCACAATAGTGGCAGAAATACATATAATTGTAGTAAAATATAGCACAATAATGGAAGAAATACATAATACAGTAAAATATAGCACAATAACAACAGGAATACATATAATTACACTAAAATATAGCACATGGTTCAAATGGGTTGTACTTGTATGTGTTTTGGGCGTAACATGCTGTAGGAGCCACATTTAAGTTTATATTGTCTTTGTGAGTGCACACCCTCTACAGGTGGTGGGGGTGTAGGAACCACATTGTCTTTGTGAGTGCACCCCCTCTACAGGTGGTGAGGGTGCCACCCTTTAAGGCAGCCACCCATCATGCATTGGGGGAGAAGGCAGACCAGAAAACACCGTCATTGACCGCAGGGCGTGAAGCTGCGTGGGCATTCTTGACCTGTTGCTGTTGGAGCTACAATTTGAGT
>JAODLI010000009.1:334670-344882 GCA_027575585.1 Percopsis omiscomaycus | reverse complement strand
CTCTCCCTAGCCAACACCATCATCAGCTGGAGCCGGAGGAAGGTGTCGACCCTGTGGACCATGCAGGGCATGAAGATGTCGGTGGACGACTAGTCCGTACACGCATTATTAATGCTTTATAAATAAATAAATAAAAAAGCCACACAGAAAGTCAAGTAGGCGTATAATAAATAGTTTTTATTTACATATAATTGTCATTGATTCATTGCACACAATTTGCCATTACGCTTATTTACAGAATCACAAAAGACCGCCCATCCTCTTCAGAAATAGTCGAAGAAGACACGTTTATCTTTTTTTGGAGCAACTGTATTTCCAATGCTATTTCTTTTTCAAGTTCCAGCTTTTCCTGCTCTGTCTGTAATTTTTTGGTTTCAGCCTCCACTCTAATAATTTCTTTCTGAAGAAGCGTCTGCTGTTCCCAAAAGCCATTGAACATGGCCTCCCGGTCGTGGAACACGTTCCTTTTGTGCAACTCTGTGTCACATGTAGCACACAGAAATTCCATTCCCTGAGGAACACATTCAAGGCACCTCAACACAGCACTGAGGGTGTTGCATTTATCACACAGCTGATCAGACACCCGTTCAGCACTGAGCTTGGCATCAAGCATCATTGGTCTTGCAGCCCGCAATTTCTCCTCCATGAGAATTAGTTTTGTGGTGCTGGGAGCTGGAACCTGGACCTCTGTTAAGGTGTCCCTCAGTTGTTTTCCCAGGCTGGTCAATATTGGTGTTCCTAATACCCAAGTACCATAACTGCTCAGGAGTCTTGTAGTTTTCTTTCCGGATTGGATGACTGTTCCACCCTTCCACAAAACTCTCAAGGTCGTTCTTCAATTTTGGTAGGAAAACAATGTGGACAGTGAACAGGTCTTCTGTTGGTGGTAGGGGTTATACCGTCAAAAGTAAGGACATCCCTAACTGTGGCAAAGAACCATGTGGGTCACCTCAGCGTCTGCCCTCCACTCAGTAAATCGGACCCCGCCTTTGCCATCTGAACGTTCGAACACTGTGATGTCACTTAACAGCCAACGCCTGCTGGTCTTTCTTCACCCTGCAGTCTCAATGCCTCATCAATGAAGATGTTTTTATGTGTGTCTACAAATACAGTTCAGTAGTGTACTTTACTCAAGTGTAACGGCCTACATTGGGTTGCATTACCTGTCCAGCTTCTCTCATAGTCTCATAGTCTCATAGTAATTTACTTGTCGTTGTCATCTTCATCCTCTTCCTCTCTTTGTTGCAACTTCAGCATTGTTCCAGGATCCAAAGCGCATTTGACCTGCCTCAATATATATTGCCGTATAGCCTATGGATATACGGCAATATATATATGGATATATATTGTCTCTTTAGTTTAAATGAAGTTACCTATTCTCTCCTCCTGATAGATTCCTGACACGCAGGCTGCATGTCAATTTCCGTTTTAACTGCATCAGTTTTGACAAACCAATCAAATCCATTTACAATTATTTTAATAAAATTAATAACAAACACCCTTTTATTTTTATCATGATTCATGTATATACAACACAATATATCTTTATTTATTATGGTATATATATGTTTAAAAAATGTACAAAACAAAAGGTGTGATTGGTGACAGGCTCGTCAGTTAAAAAAGGGCTCGTCCGTCCAGGGCGGGCACAGCTGACTCTGGGGGCGGGCCCGGCCCCCTAAAGCCCGCCCATAACGCCGGGACTGGATGGGCGCCTGGCGGTTGCTTGACTACGAACCCATGGACAGCTGTTTGTATATATGTGCACTTGTTATGAGACGTCTCAGTGTTCTTTTGGGAGCATGTGTTTTTTTGACCGATGGGATTGCAAATCTGTTGTCTGCCGTTTGTGAAGTCTTTGACCCAGACGTGGGGAGCCCTAGGGGTTACGGAACCTCGCGGACAGTAAGCTGTCCGGCTAGAGATGCCTAAAAGAGTTTACAAGGGCAGACAGAGAGCAGTGCATGCAATCCCAAAGGGTTTTTGAATTCTTGACATGCCTAAAATAGGGGAATAATTTTGGTCGGTTATATTTAGTATAACCGACCAGTATTAATTCCATTCATCGTCACCTTAGCTGCTTAACTGTATTGAAAACATGAATACAACAAACATTTCACACGCGTTTCCACGGACAAAAACTTCATAAACAACCTTCGTCAACAAACAGAGGGAGACAAACATTAATTACACAACAAAATAGACTGTACATACATAAACAATTCCTGAATAACTATAAATAAAACCACATCATACCTCGCTGCGCTCACCAAGGATTGCAAACAATACACTTTCGATAGTCCTTTCTTTCGTCATAGAAACGAGCGTCAAATTCTCAAAGATAAAACGCCGTGGGCACAAACACAGCTGCCTGCCAGTCACACCCGCCAGCCACACAAAGCTCACCTTCCCCCGTGCGCTGCTACGGTGCCACCAAAGAGACGCATTTCAAAATTGCAGGTGCAACCAATTTCCGGTCAGTCACATACAAATAACATTGAAGCACATAAATAACGACCCATACATATCTCATCAGATCAGTAGCATTAAATGAAGTGGTCCTTTACAATATTGTCTGATGGAAATATTTTCTCTTCTATTGTGTGTGTATGATGCATAGAGAAAAATACCAGCAAATGGTGGCTCTCATTTAAATATTGTAGAACATCCTTTTAGTATGCGTGATCAATTACTAGTGAGATATTCAATTACTCAAAGTTACCTACAGTACATGTGTAGGCATCTAGTTTGGGTTGAATGTATTCTCTCAAACCTGCATTTCTATTCAGGTGAGTGTGTGTATGTGCATGTGCATGTGCGTGCGTGCAGGCTTGTGTGTGTGTGTGTGTGCAAGTTGTGGTGCTCAAATTAAATCTTGTGCCAAAGGCTGTTTTTTGTGGTTGTAGAAAGGATTTGAAATGTGGTGTAGATTTATTCTTCATACTAAAATGTGAACGCATCCCCACATCCAGTGAGGCTGTTTCACTGCTCAGGTTCTCAGCACACAAATTCTGACAGCAACAGGCAATTATGTTTCAAAACTGTTTCCGCAGAAATCTGTGGTGCTTCAGTTTGTAATAACAAAAAGGGAAAAGGGGGCCTCAATTAGTCATGTCTGCGACTCAGCTGTGATCCTTAATATCTATTGAATTTAGTTTCCACGTGTGCTGCGAACTTATGAGATAAAATCGTTGCTCATTAACTCTGATTTGGTCATTAGGATAAGTAAAAGTTCAGTTAAATGCTGTCCATGCTGAGTGTTAAACGCTTGATTTACGAGTTGTGTGCCACTGAAAACACACACACAGACTGTAACAACAGCAATACCCCTATTTACTGAGCATCAGAGGTACCTCCCAAATACACTCACTACCTTGCACACACCAATACACACACACACACACACACACACTTAAATACAATGTTTAAAAATATAAAAAAAATCAATGAAAAGGCTTGACAATGGCAGAGGATGTTCTAATGCACTCCACTGGGTAAATACAGAAGCAAGCAAAGAAATAAGCAAATAGAGGGGAAGAGAAAGAAATAAAAGCCACAATAGAGGATGATAAGTACGCACAGCACCTCCTCCGCATATGAGATGCATGGAAAATTAGATTTCCAATTTCCCACTGAACGATGATGCGTGGGGTTATGGAGCCTTGGGTGTAATAAATGACCCCGGTGTTACAGTAATCTGCCTCTGACTCGCGCTCCCTCTTCAAATACAGTATTGACTTTCTTTTTCTGCCATGTTTATTTGAATTTTTCATTATCTTGACATTTTGAAGGAGGCTTCGTCTAGGCTTATTGAAATCCCCCGGTTCTTTTGACTCTCCGACTTGTAAAGCGAAAAGAAAAATCTTTACTCTGGGAAAGAGAAAACATTGTCTGCGGCCCCGGGACATCGATACATTACATTGAAAGTAGTGAGATAATAGCCAGGCTTTATTTAGTATTTTGCATGGTGCAACATTAAACATAACCTTATTTGTATGGATTTTGTTGTAATATGTAGTAGTAAGAGTATTTATTCCTGTGGTAAAGTCTCAGTTGCCACTGAAACAAGTACGTAGCTTGGAAACAGTAGAAGAAAGGAATGGAGACGTAGGCAGTGATTCAGTAAAACAAATGCTTTACTGAATCATGCTGAATCATGGTCAGGTACCGTCAGGGGTAAAATCCAGTAAATCAATCACTCAGGCAAATGTACAAATCCCAAACTCAGGCTGAAGTAAATGGGACCATATTGGACAGTTCAGGCTCTTCAAAGTATACTATTCGCTGAAAATAAATGTTTTTATATGCCTTGAACATTAACCACTCCTAAAACACTATACGACATTTCAGTTTACCAAAATACTGTACAATAACTAATCTTGAATAAATACACAAAACATTGAATAAATAAACCTAATCTTGAGTAAATATAGTACAAACTGTTTCACAAATCTGCAATATTGGTGTAATTATGAGATTTGCTGGAAAGAAATAATATGCTTAGAACACTAAGCCACAATGTTTATAACTCTTATTTGTGACATCCATTTCCGTCTGCATTGGGGTTTTATAACCAAGCAACCGTCAACCACAGGCAACCGTCTGATACACAAAAAGGCACAATGACAAAAGTACAGACAGGGGCTAGGCTAGGGGCAAACACGAGAGGCAAAAGGTAACTGGTAATGCTAGAAGAACACTCAAAGGTATACCCTGGCTGGAGGCAAAACTAAACAACTTGGCAGGGGAAAATGCAGGGCTTAAATATACATGGAAATTCAAGCGTCCAGAAGCGGAAACAGGAGGGAAGGAGTCTCTTAGTCTCGCTCACCAGTGCTCCCCGTGCTACTAGCAAGAGTTGCCTTTTCCCAGACACACGGGGCACGAAAAGATGCCTCAACTGATCCGCAGTACAGACAGCTGCTGCTGGCCAGCCTCCTGCTTCACTCCCCGGTGGAGAGACGAGCTCTGCCTAACTGCATGGGTTCAGAGGCAGATGAGCCACCACTTTGGGGAGTTAGTGGGCTAGCTGCTGGGTGTAACTGAACGAGGGGAAAAACCCCTGGGACCTGGAGTCACTGGATTGTGACGTGTTCGGCTGCAAATTGTTCAAAGGTTACGAAATACAAGTGTTGCATGAATACTAAATAAATAAGTAAATAAATAAATGACTGTTGCCTTAGAAGAGGGTACATTGTAACTAACTGCCAAGCACAATGTAAGATTGTTTATAACCGTGTATCTTTCCTTAAAACCTTGTTGATCAGCCAGGTGAAGCAAAGTTTGGAATTCAATTTGTACTTTGCGGTACTTGCTTGTCCACTGTTTCAGGTCCGTCATTGCTTACACTTTCCAACTAAACAAATGTAAATTCATAGCTACAATTGCTTTTCGCATATTACAAATTACATAAACACATATATAACAGATGATAAAACATTTTTAATATCCAATAACTGTATCAAGCTGATCAAATATTGAGTAGATTTGGTCTATACACAACAGGCCTATACATTACCAGTTTAGAGAAGGGTTTTTAATAACACACGTGAAGAGAAAGAAAAGTGCATTGTGCATTATATTATATTAGTAAAATCAATGAGTAATTTTCGGTCTACACTCTAGACCAGGGGTCACCAACACGGTGCCTGCAGGCACCAAGTCGCCCCCAAAGACCACATGAGTCGCCCGCAGGCCTGTTATAAAAATATCACATTAAGCTGCGTATAAAATTGTATTTTATTCTGTTGCTATTCTTTTTTTTAATCACACTTGCATTTACATAGATTTATAATCTATAAACAATATCTTAAAAATATGTTTCTTTCTTAGATAAGTTTAGGTGAACTCTGACGTACTCCAGTTCGAAGGTCAGTATTGTGCGTGTGACAATACAGTGCTCGTGGAGAGTAAGCTAGCAGGTGAAGCGAAGATTGGCGCCAAACGTAGTTTATTACCCCAAAAACATCACTTTCACAAAAAATGGGAGTCTGAGTTATTTTTTACAACTGTGAAAGAAGCCTGCGTGTGTCTTATATGGGGAGCGACTGTGGTAACAGCAAAGTGGCACAATGTGGAGAGACACTTTACTACGAAACTACCACAAAAACTACAATGCTAACTACCCACCGGGAAGCGCACTACTGGCAGAAAAAGCCTTTGAGCTAAAGACAGCTTTGGGTAAACAACAAGCTTTTTTCACAAGGCCGGCTAAAAAGTCACAAAAAGCAACCGAAGCCTCTTTTAGAGCTACGCATTTCCTGATCAAGAAGAAGAAGGAATTTTCAGACGGAGAAGTTGTCAAAGAAGCAATGATGATAATTGCTAACACTGTACTTAAAGACGAGAAATATGGAACCGATGTAATCGCCACTCTCGCCACTCCAACTGGGGGCATCTACGATGGCTAGACGAGTGTCAGCTTTGTCCAGTAACTTGGTCTATCAGCTGGAGCGGGATCTGGCGAGGTGCAGTGCGATGAGTCCATGGACAGCAGTAGTACAGCTGATGGTTTTTATCCGGATGGTGTTTGAAGATTTCTCCACTAGAGAAGAACTCCTGACACTACTGCCCATGAAGACAACTACGAGGGGAGTTGACATTTATAACACAGTGAAGGAGTTTTTCGTGCAGAAAAAGGTACCATTGGAAAAGCTGGTAGCGGTGACCACAGATGGGGCTCCTGCTATGATTGGCCAACATGCAGGTTTCATCGCTCACTGTAAAGTGGTCTTTTCAAGGTTGAGCTTGAGGTGATGCGAAGACATCCAAGCACTGATGTCAGCGAGACAATTAGAGATTCTATTTGATATCTGCGTGTCAGATGGGGGGAATGAGAGGTAGAGTTGGGTGTCGTCAGCATAGCAGCGGTAGGAGAATCCGTGAGAAGAGATTACAGAGCCAAGAGTGTACCGTGAGAAGAGTAAGGGTCCCAGTACAGATCCTTGCGGAACTCCAGTGGAGAGCGGGCAGGATTTGGACAGGTGTCCATTCCAGAGGACTCGATAGGACATTAACATAACCTTTACCAGTTCTGATTCGATATAAATCTTGCTGTTGTAAATGTATCTTACTTTATATTTGTGTTTAAGGTTTTCCCATTTCTTTTTTGGAGATTCAAATAAATGCACAGGCATTTTAGAAGGCTTGAAATTAGCTAATATTTCGTATTAGCGAGTAAAAACAAATAATCGAGCGTTCAAACTGAAGCAAGAGGAGGGGCTTCCAATGAAATAGCTTATCTTTCCGCCATTTTTCAACAACCATTGCTGACACAATTTCAACTCGAGCGATTTTAGCATATTCGCGCCGTCCGGCTCAAATTCGCGTCTTTGCATTGACTTTGCATGTAATCTACTCGCGCGAACCCTTCGCTTCACGTTCAGTGGAAACACGCCTTAATGTATCAATGTATAGTACCTTGAGCTAACATGAATTTAGCTCTTTCTTATCTGAAAACCTCCATTCGTTGGCAGCAGGTGTCCTATACTTTTATAAACTATACACTTTCTGCTTCTGTTTTATTATCACTCACATTAATATTTGCTCTCTCGCTCTCTAAAATTAATTTTGTTCTGTCACTTAAAGATCTCCTGCTTGCCTCTCTCATTCTGTTTGCGTTGGGTCTTTCCCTGTCGAGAGAGAGAGAGAGAGATACCACATCTACATCTCTGCTGGCCACATCTGGGAGATGAGGGAGAGATATTAAATAAATAAAAAGTGGCAGCTTTAATTAAAGTGGAATCAGGGAAGCCTTGTCAGTCAGCCTAGCACTGAAATAGCCCTTTGTTCCTCTACTACCACACACACTGCAATTCTCAATTTCTTTTGTTTATTTTATGCCTTGCCCTCTTCCCCGTATCTTTCTCATACAAATCTCTCTTTTTCACGATCCCTCTCCAGCTTCCAGGCTGGGTGAGAATGGGCATATGGCAACAATACATTGCAAGCGCAATGGTCTCAAGCCCCCCAGACCGCTGATGTTTTGATAAGGCTTGACAAAGGACCACTGCGATGGTTAAAAAAGTCTGCCTGCATGCCAGACACGAACGCAGGCACGCACGTACACATACACACATAGACAGACAGTGTACACACAGTGTAGCCATGTCTAAACAATGTGCGAGGTGCCAGCTCAAACTTCCATGGGAATGTGTTCTCCTCCACTTCTTCCAATGTTAGCATTACCACATTTTGTTTCCTACCTGGTTGAGCTTTGATTAAGTGTAGACTTTTAAATTCTTATCTTGTTAAGGTTTGGGTTAGGTTAAGAGTTAGGCCTATAATAATTATTTAGGTTAATGTTTAATATAAGAGAGATTTAGGTTAAGCCAATGGAAGTTGTTGGAATACAAGTACTTTAAGAAAAAACCCTAATGTTGTGGCACTTATATATATATAGTCATATAGTTTAGAATAGCATCACACCACATCTGAGCTTTCACTCTCATTGACCATGTAATGCTATGAGTCAGACCTCACTGTATATATAGAGAGACTCCACAAATAGGTTGTATCAGTATGCCTCACCGTACTCGTAGAGAATCCTGAAGTAGATCCAGGGACCATTCATCCATCCATCCACCCAAGGCCACTAAATTAGGCCTACCAGGGCAGGACACAAATGTTCCTACTCCTACTGCATTGCAAGGCAACAGCCACCTACAAAAAATATAATATATAAGTCATTAAATGTCCGCAATCTATCTTTTGCTTGCCAGTTTCACAATTTTTCTTCTTACATACAAAAAAATGCAAATTAAGTAGTGAGTAGTATTAAATTATACTGTAAATGTGGCTGCTTGTGCTAAAAATGAAGCCCAGATTGTTACTTTCACAATTTGGTGTTTGTTTGTTTATTTTGTATTAGTCATGGTTGTTCCTTGTTTTTGTCTTTTTTTTGTATTCATGTACCTTGTTTTCCTGTCTCCACCTCTGTTCCCTGTATGTCTGTATGTCCCTGTAAGTCCAGGATGCTTCCTTGTCAGGACGGGTCTTTCCAAATCGGTCCTTCAGAGGCTTCCTAGCATTCGGAGCACACATAACGGAACAGTCTAGCAAGTGTGCCAGGTCTGCGTCACTGCAAAGGTCCCGCCTTCAATTCCTCTCGTTCGTGCGCATAGGATTGTGGGTACTTTGAGAACGCTGAGGATACACACGTGTTCAGTGCTTTTATTCACTTTAAGCTACTTTTAGTAGTTTAATTCTGTTATAGTTTCAAAACATTCAACACGTCACATAGGGAATGTTAATGAACTCCAAACCAATTCGGTTCAAACTCATGAAATTGAGACCCATTAAACTTTACTCTGCAATACTGCAATGAACTTTTACACAAATCTTAAAAGCATCCTACAAACAGAAATAACCCTATTCAAAACATATGTCAAGTGTTCAGGGCTCCAGTATTGAAAATATCGCCATTCAATGTACACACGCTCATGCTACAAATGCGTTCAGCTCACGGCCTGACAATCGCCATTTTCTAAGAATGCAGAGGTGTGCAGGTGTGCAGGTCTACACTGGTCTTTTTCAAAACTCGATACTGAACGCTAAAATCAGTTAACAAAACTCCTCATGCTCTTGCTACATAAAGTTTAGCTTTAGGGAGTAGGTTATCTGTAAATATCCCAGTGTACTGACCTGAAAAACACAGATGGAATGTTCGAGGAAGGAAGACACACCTTAGGGCTTGTTCATAGTCTACTCAAGCTACACGGACGCAGTTGTAGACGCAAGGCTCACATGTATTTTTTCTACACACAGAACACTCAGTTGCTGTTTATCAGTTGGCTTTATCTCAGCCAGCTCTTTTAAATCTATGTATTTGCAATGTAAGATATCCTTGAGTGTTTAGAAAGGCATCCCAAAAAAATAAAATGTATTATTATTATTATTATTATCTTCTCTGAAATCAAGGCATTCATTGGAATGAAGCTGATCATGGGTATAGTCAAAATGCCTGCAGTGGAAAACTACTTGGTAACAGATACAAGATATGACAAAGTAGCAGATGTCATGTCACTCAAGAGGTACAAATGTTTATCCAGGATGCTCCACTTTAAAGATAACGTGAGCTCTGACTCCAGTGAAGATCGCCTGCTGAAAATAAGGCCTATTCTTGACCACATAAAGAGCAAGTGTATGGAAAATGAGAGTGAGAACCAATTCTCAATTGATGAGATGATGGTTCCTTACAAAGGCAAAAAAACT
>JAODLI010000009.1:322811-334570 GCA_027575585.1 Percopsis omiscomaycus | reverse complement strand
GATTCAAATATAAAAAGAATGATGATGGTACAGTTAACAAGTACAAGGTTATTTGCAAGATTTGTAACAAGGAGTTTAAATTTCACCGGAGCTGTACCATGTCAACGCCAAACATGCGTTTGCTGGGCCGTCAGGTTCAACAAGTGGTTTGCGCCAGAACACGCTGAATGTTCGCAGGCCATTAACAAAATCAACCTCAGATAATTTGACCAACACAATAGCTAGTAGCTAGAAGTAGTAAATAGTAGTTAGCAAATAGTAGTTAGCAGTAGTTAGAATGGAGGAAAAGGTAAAAGATTGTTCTTTGGTTTGATTTAAAAGTTTTATTGAAAATGTTTTCTTCCACATAAAAACGCAACAGATGACTCAAATTGTGCAAAAATGTGGTAGGCCACTGTTATGATTTGACTACATTTATTGCTTTCTGTTCAATTGAATACTGTAAATTGTACATCCTGGTTAAGAGGAATGCCAAAGAGGAAGCGATGGGACATTACAAATATTATGGTGTGTATGTTTCAGCTTGATTTAAACCACCATTATTTGGCTGTGATAATAAACAGACATAATAGGAAAATTATGTATCTGTGTCCTGTTATTTATCTTTTGGTATGCATTTCACAAAAAAAATTGTTAGGATTCAGGTATAATTGCAAATAGTGATTAATCCCGATTAATCCACTGAAAATTCTGATTAATTTGATTAAAAGTTTTAATCCTTTGACAGCCCTAATCTAAACACAAACGTTTAAATGGCAAAAATTAGAAACTACGGAGGCAAATTTTAATGCCGCAGTTAACAAGCTTGCTAATAGGCTATGTGTGGCACATTAAGTTTAGCCTAACTGGAGGTATCTAGCTATTTCCAACATTAATTCTCTTTACGTGGTAGCCGCGCTATCAAACATTGATGAAGTTAAGACCAACATTTATAAAAGGTACATTGCATAAATATTTACCTCCTCTGGTTGCAAATAGGAAGCAAACACCACATTTCACTTTCACCTGTGTGCCTGTTCATTTACTGGGACATAAAAAAAAAAAGAAGAAAGGTGGAGGCAGGTTTCCGAGGTTGTATTAATCTCTTGAGAGGTTTATTGAATGCATTAACGCAAAACTAAGCGAAAGGTCATTCTGGGGTCACTCAGTCCCCCCACATGCTCCAAATTAACCCCAAATAGTCTCAATCATTTGTGCTTCGTTTGTGCTGGTTTGTGCCGATAAAATATTAGATATTTTAATATTACGACTGTTATTCTCATAACAACATTAGTAACAAGTAAAAAAAAAAAAATGCCTTGGAGTTTGTGTTACATTTCACAACTCCTGTTGTGAAATGCTGTGTCCCTTAAAAGTTGCAAACGCACAGTGGATAGGTAACAATTAAGTGAATGCGACTATTTAATGTGATTTGTTTTGTCAGATTTTACCATGTTACTTCAACTGTATTGTAAAAAGAAAAGAAAAAGAAAGTCGGCATAAAGCACAAACCAGCACAAATGAAGCACAAACAAACGAGCCTATTTTGAGTGAACTTGGAGCATGTGGGGGCTGGTGACGTCACCGCAACATAATTAAATGCCTAATATTTTAAAAATGAAAGCAGCACAAACAAAACTTTTATCAGCACAAACCAGCACAAACGAAGCACAAACGATTGAGACTATTTGGAGTGAATTTGGAGCGAGTGGGGGGGCTGAGTGACCCCAGAATGATCTATAAATATTCTTTTAATATCTCCAGAACCGAAGCAGCACAAACAAAAAATGTTACGGCACAAACCGGCACAAACGAAGCACAAACGATTGAGACTATTCTGCCGACGTTTTGCGTTGGTGGAGGGGCCAACTTCACGCAGGTAATGCAAGGGGAAAATAAATTCAGTGAGAGCGAGTGAGAGAAGACAAGAGACTGAAGGTGATTGTTTTTCTGTTCACTGTCAGATTCATGAAGCTGTTGCATGTAATAAAAAAAATAAAATATATATATCAGGCACCATCATATTTTTTGTTGCGTTTCCTTCTGTATCAGGTAAATGAGCGCATTAAACATATTATAAGTATATTGAAAAATTGAGAGAGAGAATCGTGATCTCAATTCTAAAAAAGAAAATCATGATTCTCATTTTATCCAGAATCTTGCAGCCCTGATTGTGTTACCAATATATCTATTGTATTTACCAGGCTGTTACCCTGATAACGTGCAGCCTGTCTGTCACATAAGCCAGATACACTTACAGGTAGTTGGTGACGTTGGTGACTTCAGGGAACGATGTTCTGCTGGCCATCGAGGGTAATGACAGTCTGGCAGAGGTCAGCACATTTCCCCCCTACACACACACACACACACACACACACACACACACACACACACACACACACACACACAACATAACATGCATGCATGCACACACATACACATGGTGCAAGTAAACACACAGTATCCGTACAATATGGCGAAATCATTTATTATCCTATTTAAATCAGGGCCATGCTGAGACAGAGTTTGTGTTGAAGAAGTGTGCCATCTAGTGGTTATAATGAACATGTACATAATACATTGTTATTTAAAGATCTGATTGATTCCCTTTTAATTCATTGCGCGAGGTAACACAATACAGACGCGCGAACATACCAGTGAATGCTACTGACCAGTGAGACCCAGGGTTCGAGACTAACGGTGTCCCGTCCTCCCGGAGACGATTGAAAATGTGTTTGGGATGAACAGAGATCTTCCCCGGGACGCCTTTTTTTAACAATGATGTAAAAATCGTCTGTAGCTTTGACAGATTAGACCACTGAGGGCGACCGCACAAATATACTGTAATTCACGCCCTGTTCAGTTGATGGAGAGTGTCAAATATTATATATTATAAGTGAATATATATTTTGATTAATGCTATATGTATATTTTACAAAGTTCGTCCCCATTAGTCTATTAATGTAATTTCATTGCTACTCTCTCTCTCAGTTGCGCTGCTTCCACTAGTGCAGCCCACATAAATACATAGGAAGAGCTTTTATCCAGTCAGATTTTCTACCTGTGCTGTCCCCAGGTGATAAAGCTATCCAGGGTGGGGCCTTCAGAATTTCGAGTGAATCCCCTCTGCTGTTGAAGCAAATGAGGATGTTGTGGATTGATTGTCATATTGTTGTGGATTGAGTTGTGGATTGATTGTCATATACTTTAAACATCAGATTTCGAGTTTGCCATGTTGGGCAAATTCTTTGATAAGCCTGAGCCTTCTAGCTTGCCTAGCCACCTACGTAATTTTTCGGAGGGCCAGTTACTGAAGTAAAATAGTTAGCTAGGACCGCAGGATTAATATTGTTTTCAAAAAACAGTGATTCTGATTTCATAATTTGTATGGTTCTATTGAATAATGTGATTCAATTTGTGAAATCACACTTTATGCTACATATTTTTTTTACTGCATAATATTATATTGTATTCCGCACGTATTCCACTCATATCAAAAATATTTGCACATCCAACTTGATGTAGCCTAATGCATCTTGGCCTTTGACTTTAGACTGAAATTGTGTTGATTGCTAGTGCTGTTTGGTGAGAGTTTTGCTTGTCAGATTTAGAGGCAAGGTTAGACTGCGGGTTTGTGACAACCAAGGCTAGTTACAATCGTTTTGATAAATCAGATCAGGCTAATGTGTAGCTCAGGTTGTAGCCTATACACTACGCGCAAGTATGTGTGTGCAGATTTACAATGTGCACCATTAATTTGTGCATTACACACAGGTTCTGAGCGCATACGGAAACGTCACTTGTGGTAACACTGAAGGCCAACTAACTTAATTATCACTTAGAAAATGACAAACTGAACTGAGTGCTGACTACAACGGAGCGTAGTTTTCATTCTGTTACAGTAGTTACTATCACTGGCAGGGTAGTCAGAGCGAGACCTACGAAAAATATGAAGATCCTGTTCCCGCGGTACAACACACAGACTAAGAGGTTGAGACAGACTAAGACAACTGAGACTGAGACACAGAATTATTCTCAAATTCTGTGTTGTCCTATTTATTTTTTCTTAATTCTGTTTTTTACAGTTTACAGATTACTTAGATGATAGATGATAATAAAGTAAAGAAATAACATTTAGATTTTCGGACAGTTTACATTAACTTTGGGATAGTTCAAATTGTTTTTCAGGACGGTTCCAGGACGGTGCTTAAAAAAAGTTAGTCTGGAGCCCTGGTGAGACCATTCATAATGTGAATGTTACCTGGTCGATGACGCTAATGGCATCACGGATGTTGATCTTCTGATAAACTTCCCACAATTCACTCTTTCTGTAAACAGACTTCCTTAACAAGAGCTTACTGAGATAGTTCTTATCAAACTGCTCCCATCTGAAGGAAAGCAGGGTAGAACAGGAGAGGGGAGGAGAAGAAAGGAGAAATACACAAATTACTTAAGTTACTTACACCACAGAAGTTACTTGGTAAAAAACAGGTGTGTGTGTGTGTGTGTGTGCATGTGCGTGTGTGTACTTGTCTCTCCAGTGGTGATAACCCTGTAGGCCTGCAATGTCTTCTACAGCCGTCAGGATGTGGTCGAAGGCCTGCACACATGGACACAATTTGGCATATGCTTTGGCAATATGAGTATAGAGCAGCGGTTCCCAAACATTTTAGGCCATGTACTTCTACATCTTTAGATATTGACCATATGTCAATTGTAGCGCCCCCACCCCTGATTTGTGACATAATTCGTACATAGCTTCTATGTGCCATTATGAATGATCCTGTCAAGTTTTATTTTACATTGACATATATTGACTGCTGAAATTTGATTTGCTGTTGGTGGCCATTTTGAAGAGAGAGCCAATTGGCACTTCAGGAAATGTGATCAAATGAGGCAAGGTATCAGTGTACCACATTTCACAGTTTTACGTAATGCGTCATTTAGCCCAAGCGGTTCTTGAGATATTGACATGTGGCAGTTGTAGCGCCCGCTATGCACGCAATTTCACAATATTCTGTGTGCGTCCAAGCAATGTTGTGCTGATTGTGTATAGCGAGTTTGGATAAGATCGTATCTTTAAAAAGAGAAGATATAGGCAATAGAACCATAATTGTCCACGCCCTGAAAATGTATTCATGTGTATCTTCGAAACCGAGCAACAAATCAAAAATCATTGTCAACATTTTGTGAGATTCAGATGAACGGCCTTGGAGGAGATAGATTTCACTTTCAAGTTTTTTGAAAATGGCGGAAAATTTGGCAGGTGGAAATGGACGTGGCTGGTGCGTTAGATTTGGGGGCTTCCAAGGAATCAGAAGAAAAAATTTCAAAAACTCCATACAGGGCCTGAGATATGAGCCAAAACGTAAATGTCCTTACAACAGTGCTCCTTCATATTTCATTCATGGCTTCTATGTGCCATTATGAATGAGCCTGTGAAGTTTCATGAAGATCAGCGTAATAATAATAAAACCTACAACAACAATAGGTGTCAGGACCTTCGGTGCTTGAACCCAAATAATAAAACCTTCATTAACAATAGGTGTCATAGATGCCTAATAATAACAACTTCTACAATAACAATAGGTGTAAGCAATTTTGGTTGCTTTTGTTGGTACGGTGTTTGCTGCACAAACACTTTCAGGGGATGATGATGATGTTAATTGATGAACAGTTACAATAGGGCTCCTGCAGCTTTGCTGCGTGGACAACAAAGTTTCATTCAATTGCAAGTAACGCACGGCACAAGTCGTAGAACAGAGCAAATAAGTTAAGCCGATTGGCAAACAGATTTCATGGACAAAGAAATCATTTCAAGATGTAGAAGTCTAGCAACATAATTGGCTTAGTGGTCCCAAGGCCAAGCTCTGGATAGCTGTGAGAGAGAGAGAGAGAGAGATGAGATGTTACCCTCTCATGGATTTCCTCATTGATGGTGGGCTTTCTGTTGGTCGAGCGAGGAACTTTCAACCACTTAACCAGAGGCTTAATGGTAAGACCCTGGATGAGAGACATAACAGAGAAAGATTGAGATTTAAGTCAGTCTGTGTGTGTGTGTGTGTGTGTGTGTGTGTGTGTGTTTTACCTGGAACATAACGGTAAAGAACACAACTATGATCGTCGTGGCGACAAAATAGTCTTTGGCGGGAACCTGTGTTTCATCCAGTAGCACAACAAGGGCGAACGCCACTGCCCCCCGTAGGCCGCCATACGACATCACAACCTGGTCGAGCCGGTCCAGAGGAACCAGTCGGAACCGGTTCAGGATCCATGTCTGACCCATCACACCTAAGCACAAAATTATAAATATGTATATATATGTATATAAATACATTCTGTACACACTAGTTAAAGCAAAATCTAAATCTACTTATAAAAAGGAGGCAGGGGCTATCAACCAGAGCAGATATCTCACAGAGTATTTCACTCACTGATAGCTGAAGGATGTCTAAGGCACTTCTAAGAAATTACACTAAATTTAGCACCTTTAAAACCTCTTCATCACTAAGCCCTTTGGTCAGGTTGCTGCCTCGAAAAAGCATTCTCAAACTGAATAGAGTATATCTCCAAAACTACAAGGGCTATACAGATTATCTGTATAGCCCTTGTAGGTACCAAAAGAAAGGTAACACCTGTGAGATTTCTCTTGAAAGAATCATGGATGTTAATGGGTCAGAGTACATGAAGCTAGAACAACAAAATATATGGAAGATTTCTGCCTGACAGAAAATCATCTTTTACAATGAATATTTTATTGGAATTAGAATTTACAATTTCGACATTTAGCAGACGCTTTTATCCAAAGCGACTTACAATTACATGGTGCCATTACATGGAGCAGGTAGGGGTTGGGCATCTTGCTCAAGGATGCTTACAGGTAGGCCGAATCGGGGGCTCAAACCCACAACCTTCTGGCTGGGAGTCCAACACCAAGACCACTAGACTATCCTGCCCCCTTCATCTGAATTATTCAGATGAAGCCCCAAAACACTTTGGGACCATAGCACAACATCTGATGAGAACATGTGTCAAGTTTGATGTGAATAAATAGAAGTAAACTTCAGTAATTTCAGGGTTTTAGTAGAAGTATGTTTAGGAAGATTTACAAATAGATGCTGTGATAATTGCAAATAACTCCAAAAATATATGTTTTTTTACTTGTAACATTAACTATATGTACAAAGTACTTTTCTGAAATGCCTTCAAGACTAAACATTTGTTAACTTGAATACAGCCCTGTCCGGGAAGGGCCGTGCATTACAGCGCTATCTCGACAACCCATTGGTCAATTTTGACATGTGACACCTCTATTTAATCCTCATAACCATAATCAAATTGATCCAATAGACTTTCAATACAGTGCGTTTGCATTTTAAGGTCCAAAAGATGGCGATACGCACATGTGTTGTGATCGTGAGTGTCTACCCACTTCATATACAAAGCACTTCCTGGTACATGTTTACACACCAGAAGTCACTTTTATCGACTCTAAATGATAGAGAGACTATGGGATTTACGTTACAAGTGGTTTTATTCTATCAAAGACAACTTTTGGTAATAAAACAACAAAGGTAAGACACAGTTTGTTGTTGTTAAGACAACAAAGTTTGTATGCAAGTTCTTTTACCGTTAGTTCAATGAGTGTTCGTCGCAGCGGCAAACGGCTTACACTGTTGGAATCTGTGGAGTCTCAGCTTTCAGATGATGAAAGAAAATTACGATCTTTACAAACTTTTAGCGTGCGATGTGCGCAAAGTGAGCGTAAAGTTTACGATATGCTTATTTATTTGTTTAGGGTTGGAATTATGTTTAATTTGGGCAACAACGGGCTCGATAGCTTCACAGTTGAGACCATTCTCTTTCCAATGGTGTGTCACATGACTGTTTTCACACATGTTTAAAGGGCTTACGACTTCATTGTTTGAGAGAGAGGGAGGGAGTACCCCGGCACCAGGGTATTTCGGGATGAAGAGTTAAGAGGCAAACCGATTATAAGAAAGAGTTAGACGGACACAAAACACAAGACAGGTAGACACACAGGTTAAGAGACGGGCAGATAGACAGACCCATAGCTCTGAAGACTAAGATGAAGATGAGTGTGCAGGACACCAGGCCTGTGTCCCAGGCCCACTTGGTTTTATCCACAGCTGAAATGCCGAGGAAGATGAAGATGATGGTCTCTGCAATGCTGGCCAGTGTCTTCATTGTGTATTTAACTGTTGTACGAGATTTCTGGGAAATGTTTGCCTCCACGTATTTATTGGCTCCAATCCCACAGAACGTCATCCTACAGGGAATAGAAGTAACAACCCCCAGCTAGCTTTAGTGCCTTGCTATACACAGGGAATAGAACCCGTAACCCTGGCAGTGTTAGTGCCTTGCTCTACAAAGGGGATACAACCCTAACCCTGAAATGTCTTACAACAGTATATATTTACTTTTCATTTTTCTGCCTTCCAGTCTTAGTACAGCTCAGTGACAGTAAGGCACAGAGGAGCCATCTACCCATCTATTCAATTTACACAGGCACATTGCATAATTGGTTATGGTTAGGATAAGAATCAGAATCACCTTCAGACTGTTTAAAAAAAAAAAAAGACTAAAAACAGTTTTAATTCTCTATTTAAGTACTGGTAGTACTGGTAGTAGTGGTACTCACGACAAGATTGACGACAGGGAGCAGAGCTCGGCTGTCAGGTACGCCAGATAGACCAGCAAGAAGACGAACAGGGGCTCTATGATGCGGACTTTCTTGGTGAATCGAGTCATGAAGCCCAGCAGGACTGCAAACATCATACCCACCAGTGTCCCCCCGACACTCACCACCAGAAAAGACGCTGGACAGCAGGACAGGAGGACAGGGGTGGAAAACACAGAAAGACAGGACGACTGCACTATGTTTTAACACACTAATTAAGTAGGGTTGAGTACCATTCACATTTGTACCGATACCGGTGCCAGTACCTGGAATGTGGTACCGTTTTCAGTACTTTACTCTCTCTGTAATGACAAAAATGTAATTTCAGTTGTAAAAAGTCCAACCTTGCATTTCGCATCTCAAATATTGCATTGAGCATTGTCAGGGGGATTACAATAGTGCCAAAACTCATTTGCGAATCATTACTCACAACCACTAACCTCAAAGCACGAGCACGACATTCAAAACACAAGCTTACGGAGTTTTGGCACTGTAACAGTTGTCTGTGTCATGTTTTGAAAAGTCTAACCACCGCTTTTGGCTTGCCATTGCCCTGTGTTGAACACTGAACAAGTTTCAGGGGTGACGTAATATCTCTCTCTGATCTCAGGTATCGAAATATGGCACCGACTGATTTTACGTGAATCGGTACTTGTTAGTACTGACGTAATTCAGTCGGAACCATTAAAAGTATCGAGTATGGTACACAACCCTACTAATTAGTAGTACTGAATTCAGAATTACTGTATTCCATAGTACTGTAAGCAAGTACTGTATTCAGTAGTACTTACCTACTCCTTTGAAATAATCAGCAGTCTGAACGTTTTCTGGTCCGACCTCCACAAATGAGATGTAAACTTTATACAAAACCTGAGACAGACACGTCATCTTATTATTTACCCTCATAAAAAAATGATTTACACACTGAATGAGTTGAGTTGAAAAACTCTTGGTAAGTCTTTTGGGCACATGCCACGGGTGTGTGTGAGAAGACTGGACTCGCACGAGCCATGCTTGTCAATGTTAGAATTTAAAGGGATAACAATGAAAAACTTTTAGGACCTACTGAACATATGAGTGGATATTGGACACTCATTATGCTGCACGAGTAACTGGAGAAGTTTTAACGGACGCGTAGATGCTGTTTTGCTGAGGTTTGAAACTGATCCACTAGCAACTCAATATTTAAGATACATTCTCCAGGATGAATTAGGACTCCATCATGTTTCCAGTGTTCCTACTGTAGCTGTGTTGGATGAGTAACTGACAATAATTATTATCATTCCTTCTGAGTAGAAAAGACTTAAAAAACGAAAATGTTACACTGGCAGATCACATAACAATTAAACAATATGAAACAGCAGATACTGTTGCTGTTGATCTCATAAAATATGAATTGAATTCATACAATTTTCAAATTCAAAAATGTGCTGGCTAGATATTGGTAGATGCTGTGGTAACCAGAGAGTGAATCTGAATTAGTTAGATTGTGAGGGATTATGGATTATGGATTATGAGGCACTTGGACTGGTTTAGGGAACACGCACTCAACATCCTGATTCTGAGCTAATAAAAAATATTTTAAATGTATTATTATTATTAAGTATTATTAAAAATTATTACAGGCTTTCTCTCCTGAATGATTTCACCATCCCACTTTCATTAGTACTGTTACACACACATGCACGCGCACACACACAAAGGTTAGCAGCCTGGTCCCAAACACACACTGACCTTTAAACCTGTTGCTATGGCTAACCTAACATGTGAAAGCAGAATGTGTGTGTTTTTGTATGTGTGTGCGTGGAGGGGTCTCACCACTGTGACAGCGTCGTTGAGCAGCGACTCGCCGAAAACGATGATGAAGAGCGTGTCGTTGACATGCACCTCCTCGAACACGGCGAGCACGGCAACAGGGTCGACAGCAGATATCAGCGCGCCAAACAACAAGAAGTCCATCAGACCTGCCTGCACCTGACCGTCTGCACACACACACATACACGGCACTCGTAATATTCAGAAATCTAGCAGGTGGCCACAAATCCATGATAACAAAATTTAAAAATGATGATCTAGCTGTCCTAGCCACACCTCCCCTTGTGGTCCTGAATGAGGGATAGGGTATATGGGGTGTCCAATTGGAAGTTACAGGAGGTGTCTGATTGGAGGGGGTTAAGAGAAATAAAACACATACTATTACTAGCTAATTACTAGTCAAACTGTGGTTAAAGTGGTTAAAGAATCCCTATCCTCTCCTTTGGGTCAACCACTGCTGATTGATGAAAATGTCTTACCACATGTGTCACACCTAGATGTTGGATTATAAAATCTATTAAAACTACAGAATTGTAGATGGAAAGGATTTCATGAATGGGTAGTAGATTGAATCACAGAATTACTTGAGCAATGATAAAGGGTGAAACATTTATGTATGAAACAGTTCCAGATTGTAGGTTTAATAAACTGACCTATGAGGCCCAGCAGTTTGACTCCGTACAGACAGAACCCTGTGCAGAAGGCGTTCCAGAGTGTTCCAACCACAGCGTAGAGCAGGATGGCTCCCAAGTTGTCAAAGAACAGCCTCGAGGGCATGAAATACCCAGCATCCCCCACAATAGTGGGTAGGAGGAACAAGAAGAAGAGGGCAGGGTCTAGCTGGTACAGCTGCTTCTTATTGGCTATGAGCACGACCCCGCCCAGAACCAGACCCAGTAAGATGAGCATGCAGCTTTCAGGAACAACAGTGGTGAAACGCTGTGAGAAGTGGAACACTGACGAGACAGGAAGGGATATCACATTATTACTGTATAAAAGTAATCCACTATGCAAAAAAATAATTGAAAAATTGCACATTTATATTTACATTTACAGCATTTAGCAGACACTTTTATTCAAAGCGACTTACAATTAGTACATTTGTCGACAGTTGAACTGGTTAACCACCAGTTTTTGCAAGCAGATAACATTCTCTAAGAATAAGGACAGCATCATGTAACAAGGTTACTTCACTTATGCATTTGCGCAACATTACTCAAAGATTTGTCATTTACTCCTCAAACAGTCAATAATTACAATAATC
>JAODLI010000009.1:307755-322711 GCA_027575585.1 Percopsis omiscomaycus | reverse complement strand
CTCTCTCTCTCTCTCTCTCTCTCTCTCTCTCTCTCTCTCTCTCTCTCTCTCTCTCTCTCTCTCTCTCTCTGTGTGTCACACACACATTCAACCTCAGCTGTTTCATTATCTTCTTTATTTGAATCTGATCTACTTTGTATTTGCAGCCAGCTCTGATTACGCCTGTCAAATCATGAGCTTATTAACTCATCGCCTGACTGTGACTTTCAGGTCATATGATGAAAGTTTCACCTGCTAACAATATATAATTACCATACAGTGCCTGGAACTTTTCCTTTTTTGAATGTGTACAGTGCATTTACACTGAAACAATAATTGTGCCTTGCTCAAGAGATACCATCCCGTCATCTTTAAAGATCCACTTATTAAACTAACAATATTATTGTAAATGACAAAGGCAATTCTGGACACAAATCAAGGACTACAGGAATAAATCCTCTTGAAGATGCCAAGAACTGAATTAGCATTTGGTTTTCAATAGGCCTGCTTTTTTGTGATGGCCAAATTAAAAATCCAATAGTATGTTATTGTAGCAAACAACACTGAGAGCAGGCTGTAGGTAAGTTTTAGATAATTCTTCAAGTATTATTGGCACAAACGCAAAGTATTTCAAACTTTGACCCACTTTGATCAATTTCATCCATTGATTAGTCTTTGTCTCATCAACGGCAGCTGTTATCTGGTGTGTAACAGTGTGGACACAACATGACTATTTGATATCCTACAGGTTAAAGGGAAACCAAGGGGTTAATGATTTATTCATGTTATTACATGAAGAACTATTGCTGAGACACATTAGGGAGGCTGTGGGTAAACATAAATATGTGATACCAACATGCAACAGCAGAATATTTTATTTGTATACATTATTTTATACTTTTGTATTTTGTATGTATTATCTCTGGAAGGGATATACATGCCATTTGAAAACATATTCATAGATACATCAGTAAAATTAAGACTTACAATGAAAAAAATATTAAGTCAAAAATATAAATTTATTTACATTTACATTTACAGCATTTAGCAGACGCTGTTATCCAAATTTACTTACAATTAGTACATTTGTCCACAGTTAAACTGGTTAACCACCAGTTTTTGCCAGCAAAAAACATTCTCCTAGAATGTGGACAGCATCATGTCATAAGGTTACTTCACTTTTACTTCTGCATTTTTAGTATAGGGAATGAAAAGAAAACATTGTTTTCTTTTCATTCCCTATAGATCTCTCTGGAAAAGTGACACAACTAAACATAGTCACCAAAGCAATTTAAGTGTACCTGATCGATGAAAGCAAATATAAGCTCCAAAATTGTTTAATGTTTTTAGGTGTGATTTGAGCCAGGTAAGCAGATGTGTACGGTATATTCCGGTGATACAATCTTAACAGCGACAACATCATCCTTCACTACGTACCACCCTGTACAACCCAAACTTAACTCATGATAATTTATTAATAATGATAATTTGTGTTCCAAACCTTAACAGTTTGTTTGGGAAGAAATATGGCGAGCTGAGGGCACTATAATGCAATCGAGGACCTTAAAGTCAGGTGTGGTTCCTAATCACAGTGACAACTCAGTGTCATGTCTTAACATCTTCGACTTATTGTGAAAGCCACAAATACTTTCACAATAATTTGAGAAAGTGATTGTGTAACTGACCTCGGATTACATACTGTACATTAATGTAATGGTTTATGGCACACTGTAGGGGCCTGTTACTGTAACAATTACTGATTAGGATTATTGGTACTAGCTGCCAGTACTATATAATAAAGTTAAATGTTTAGTTTACTTCACACCATTTTCTAGTGAAACAAAAATGTGTTTTTTAACAAGTGTAACTGGTGTAAAAAGACTATACTCACAAAGCACAAGGAACTGAATACACATAAATGCATATGATAAATGTAATTTATACAATACCAATCGGATTAAAAAACGTTATTGATTATACTACTATTAGGCTATTGTGTTAAGTCTGGGAAATTAATTTTCCCTACTTAAGTGTCTTAATTCACACTTAATTAGCGGTATGGCTACTACCTGGTAGAATATTAATAACTCAAGTTGCCCGAAAAGGTTTTCCTATGGGTGTTTGTCCTAAAAAACCTACCCATCTGATGCTATTTACATTTTAGCTTGTTACAGTAGCATTTAATTGGAGGGAACAAAACACAGCCAGCAAGGACTCCCTGGTGTAACTTGGCATGTGTCTAAGGGATAGCATTTCCAGGGTATTAACCTGAGACCTTCTAGTAACAAGACAGTGCTTCACTCTGGGGCGCCTTGCTTGTAGGCTATATATGCTATTAATTAGATTTAGTTATGTCAATTATGTCATAATGTGTGTTGAATTAATTTTAATTCAAAATTGATACAGTGTGTGTTGTGTTTTTAAGCTATTTATCCATGATTTGGGTAGGACTATGATAAGTCATTCATATGATTTGATACTTTCCCGTTAGTCCAGCTCATACAAAACCCAGTAGTCTAAGCGTGGTTATCTTCAGTGGATGACACGCTGTGTGATGTTTAAATAAACAGTAGGAGGAAAGTGACGTCCACCACAAAAAGCAAAGCCCCTTTTGTGTTTCCAAGTGGCCTCCTGTCTGTCCATTGTATCCTACTGACTCAGCGGCGGACATGCGCTGTAGAGGCAGAGGAGGGCTGTTCTGTGTAGGCTGTATAAGATCTGCCTCCGCCTAGGGGATTGCACACACTGGCAAATGGAGGGTATTGGAAGCTGAACCCTTGTGAATGTATTAGCTTCCACGTTTTCCGCAGAAAGAAGATTTTGGCAAATGTCAAATATCGTCCTCATTCCGGTTCGACGGTAAATCTCGCGCTCTCCGGTCCGGTTCACCATCACGGATGCTGAATTTCTCCCCGGCCACACATAGAACAACAATGCGGTAACTCGACTATTCGGCTACGTTTGCCGGTTCCAGTTGTTGGACTAGATCATAATCCATGATGAAGTTCAAGCCGAACCAGACCAGGACCTACGACGGCGATGGCTTCAAGAAACGGGCGGCGTGTTTGTGTTTTAAGAACGAGCGTGAAGAAGAGGTAGGGAATCCCGCAGTGAGTGCACGGTGTTTTTTTATAGTGCTGGCTATAGTTTGCTATGCATACATCCAACCCAATAGGTTATTTTTGCATATTATATGTTGGCCTAGCCGATTCAATTCGCCTGTATTAAGACAATATGAGATTTAGGCTACTCTACCTCACCAAAAATGCTGTATGAATGTCACTTTTATTAATTTGATATAATCGGATTCCCCTTAACCCTGGTGCCCGTGTTTCAAACTGAGATTTACGGAAAATGAATAAACTCGCAGAACATTTTATCTTGTGAACATTGCCCTGAAAGCTTCCGCGGATGCCCGCGGCCATCCAGTTTAGGCTAGTTTGCTGTGCTGAGGGGGCGAGGCACACTGTGGCGTGTTTCCTTCAATAAGGGGGATGATCAAACACTTTGTTGCCATGTCATGGTTAGTTAAGAAGATAGGAATATAGGCCACAATCGTTTTCTATCAATAATCGGCCTTTAGAATATTGAATAGGCCTACGGCGTCAGACTAGATCGATTCATTTCCAAACAGAGTGATAATTTATGATCATGCAGTATTGAGGATTTAAAGCGGCATGTGCAGCCTTTAACAAACTGCAGTGTGTGGGACATAAGGTTAATACTATTTTTTGGGAGGCTTTATTCATAAACTGCAATAGACTAGACCCACTTTAAATGCGACTTCTGAAAGCAAACTTGTATTCGTGCATTTTGTTTGCTTCAATTTTTTTTTACGAGTGTATTCCTGTGACGACGTTTGAAATGCCCAAATTCCAACCTCATGGAATTGGCTGTTATGCAATAACAGTCTGATATTAGAGTGGCACACAGACTGTCTGAGCCGTCTGTCTATGTTTTACAACAAAGGTATTTGAAGATTTGGTTACAGACACATGATAAACACACATTTTGTGTATAAGCATATGTGTGTGTGTTGTACTGTTGGGGATGAAGAGACATAACTATAAAATGATATTTCTGCAGGCTACAATTTAGGTCTGTGATGGTAACAAAGTATATTTACCAGAATATCAGACTGAAAGACATGGTTTTAAATATCATAGGTAGCGAAGTTTTTTAGATAACTACACAACAATGTATTATTCATTCCATTATAGTTATTCTGAAGTTGTTTTTTTTAATCAAAAAGTTGTAATGGTTACTATCCAAAAGTACATGAAAATACAGGTTTTGACACATGGCAAAAGTGACAACAGTCTTAAATGCAGTAGAACTGATTTGCCACTGAACAGGAAAATATTGTTTATGAAAACCAGGATCATTTGACTTGGTACTAAATGTTGTTTGTCTTATAGTGAAATCAAAACAGGAGGAAATCTAAAATTCAAGGCTTTAGTGTAGGCTACACTTGGGCCACATCCATACTAGCACGGGTACATTTTTACACGGGTAAAACAGCTAAACTAGTTGCTTTTCTCCCGGCGAGCGCTGTGTCAGTGTAGTCCTCGCTCTTAACATATCCAATACATTTAGTTGGTTACAGTCACGGGATAATAAGATAGTATAATGTCCATTTATCTGTAACTTTTGAAAAATCTAAGCATGAAAATGCCTCAAAAACATAAATTTGTAGGCCTACATGAATTCGGCTTAGACTGTCACTGACATGTGGGCGTGTCGGCTATGTCGACGCAAAAGTGAGTTAAACAGTGCTTTGGAATCGATCTTTATTAGGCTACTACGTTTTCTACGTGCACAAAGAATTTCACAAGCTAACAGTTGGTGAAAATAAAAGTTTTTATGAACATTTAAGACTACGGTAGAACTTAACACTCCCCATTGAGATTCATTACACTACCGTATAGGGCATTACCTGGTTGTTCGGACACAACTAGCGATCTTTTATAAATACTTGCTATCGGCACAGACAAACACAATATTGGTGTAATTAAGAGAGTCAGTGAAAGGAAATATTTTTTGTATGCGTATAATTCTAGAATATTTCTATTTTTAATATAAAAACAGCTAAGCTTTTGTAAAATGTTTCTAGCATATTGTTTCACACCACATTGTAACCAATAGAACATAATACTGTCTGTTTAGCCTGAATAGACGCACCTCACAGCTAGTATAGTGTGTTTAGAAGGGACACTCCACAATTTTATAACACCTTTGGTTTGTGTCTGGAAATACTTTTTGTGGTTGAACCAGCTTAACAAATATGTTCTTGACTTGGTTTGAAACTTGACCACATGCCCATCCCATACCTGAATGCATACTCTTTACACTTTAATCTGTTTTCATCCGTCGGTCCCTTCTGCAGACACCCGGCCTGAAATTTGGAGGCCTGCTTTATTTGACAGTTACAGGCATTCCTCTTTTGGGAGCAAGAGGTGTTTATTATTGCCTGCTGTCTCTTTTGAGGCCAGGCTAGGCTTTACTGTCACTGCTCATGCTTTACTGCCACCTTGAAGGTTCCAAAATCGTAATTGTTTTCAGCACCATTCTATTCTGGATGTGTAAGGGGTTCAATAAAGTAAAACCTCTTTGATGTTAGGTGTCTCCAAGTATTTCATCCCTCCAGACCCTCTAGTTATGAGGACAAGAGTTATGTATGTTGAGTGAAGGGACATACATTGGGACACTAAGAGTATTTCTTTTCTTTTTTTCTCTTTTTGTTGCAACATTAGTAGTACGTGCTTGGAATAAACTGGCATTAATGTTGCTCTGAATTTATTTAATATTCCCATCTTTTTTTCTCTTTCTGTCTGTCGTAGGATCTGTGTTGCAAAACGCAGTCAAATCTTTCTGGGTGAACTTGGGAAATTATTCCTCTTTGGGGATCTCTTACCCCACTGCTATATTAATCTTGATTTACTACACTTGGGTGTCCTTTGCTGGGATCGGTTCTTGCTGACCTATATGTTCTTTTCATTTTTATGTTTTTAGATTTCAGTTGTGAGTCTTAACATTTGACTTTACGACTGAACATTGACAGAGTTATTAACCTATGCAGGGATAGGACAGGCTAGTGGTTAGGGTGATGGACTCCAGCAGAAAGTTAAATTACCTTTATGCAACATGGCTTGTCATTTAGCAGGTGCTTTTATCCAAAGCAACTTACAGTGAGTATTAAGCAGCAGGTTGCTTGCTTACAGTTGCAGCCCATGCTGGGATTTGAATGCCCTACATTAACTATTATAGATACATCTTTCTATTATCAGTTGTGCAGCAGAAATCAATACTTTATACACAAATACTGACTTAATTGTCAAAGCCATCTGAGCATCAATGCTCAATGAAAAGTATTTTTAATTAAATGTTTGTCCTCACATGACTTGGGATAGAGATCTTCTAGACCCCTATAGGTCATATACTGTAGGTCATACAGGTCAGTGTCTTAACACAAACTGACCTGTCCTGTGATCTGCCCAGGTTAAAGTGTATGTGTGAACCTCTTGGTTGTGGAAAATATTTCTCAGTAAAATATGTTCATATTTGTAATGTGTAGCCTCATTTTAGTGTCTTCAATTCCCAAATCAATATCAAACAATGTTTCAATAGTTTTTTTGGAAAATTGTTATCTTTTTTTTTAGTTTTTTTTTTTACTAGGGTCATCAAGGCATAATTTCAAACTTCCTGGAAAGAAAATGTTTTTTTTGCAGTAGTACTATAAGCATTAAGTGTAAAGGCCCCTTCCTGGTAGTTATCACGTTGACCACTGACAGAAATAGGACTAGCACCTGCTTTTGTGACAAGTATTTGACTTAACCTTTATAAACCCCACCGACGGAGGACATTTTTGCACACGCGCACGCAAACACAATGTTTCACATTTATACAGCTATATATTTCCATAGCTAGGTCCTACTTATAAGACCACTGCCTATTATGCTAACCTTTACCGGCTGGGAAGGAGCAGATGGCTGGGTTTTGTTAGCCCACCATGTGCCGCAGGTGGCCTGCCCACGGAGCTCACTGTCAAGCCCCTCGCATGTGCGATTCAATCGGTTTGGCCCTTGACCATGGCACACTCACCTGGTGGTCTTTGCCAGGAGCCTCAAATGGCCTTTTCTAGCATTAGCCACAATCCCATTACAGAAAGTAAGGGTGCCCATATGAAAGCTGAGTGTAGGATTAGCCAGCAGCCTGGTTCTCAGTAATGCAGTAATTGGACAGGTAGCGCAGGGGATGGATGCCTCCATCTGTTTCACAAGCTGTTGAAAGTCGATTTACATCCAGTATACAGAAGATAGACTATTTGTATCTAATATAATTTGATAAAAATCTAATCTGAAATTAACAGACTTTTACTTAAATATTAAATTAGGTTACGGTGGTCTGGTGAAATGTGTTTTCTAAGGTGTGACTTAAATACACATTTAAGTGGTGGTCGTTCCAGTCCACTATTCCAGACAGCTGGTGAGCATTGCCTACCGGCAGCCCAGGCCTTGGTCTCTCACTACAGAGCAGTGCTTCTCAAACTTATTGACCCCCTAAAAATGAAGAATGCTATGAACCTCTTCTTTTGGTTGCAGAGTAGTAGTAGTTTTAGAAGTAATAAATGAATAATACAACTAATCTACAAAAAATCTCAATCATCTCAAAATCCCAATTTGAGACCTACTGCTATCGAAGTCACAAGGAGATACAAACAACAAATCTAAAATACCAACAACAAATGGTTAACTCGGACTAATGCAAGTAGTATGTGGGCTTTAATTAGGTGCCAACATTATGATGTGCAAATGTGTGTTTACTTTGACAGACCTGCTGAATGAGAGAACGATTATCTTTAAAACAGGTGTTTGAATGTCTCTGTTTGGCTTGCTACATTGACGCAGACAGAAAGCGCAGAGGTGGCCTTATTCGATCCATGGGTATCGGGTGTACACTGCAACCATAGTGTAATTTAAGCTTGGCGAGCTGCTTACGGTAGCGCAGAGAATTGGCAACCTTCCTTCTTGGTTTACCTGTATTGTTTAATAAGGTTAAATTGCGTTGGACGGCTTTCAAAAGATTGATTTGATTAAACCAGTACCAGTCTGCATATCTTGATCATAATGTGAACGTTAATGTATTTAATAATAAATACAAATCTACAGTTAATACATTAAAATAATAATTTAATTACAATATATATAGTAATTAAACTTTTCTTCTTTTTTTTCTTCATAAAATATTAATAGTAAAATTTAAAAATCCCTAAAAACATCTTGTGCACCCTTTGAGCATCCGAACATCCACTTCCAGCCACTATACAAATGCTCTCATTTGAAACGCATGTTATTGAACTGTGTGCATTTTATCTTTTTGAGTTTCTCTAAAGCTTCTGTTTCCTCGGGGCAGGTCCTGCTGGTTAGCAGCAGTCGGCACCCAGACCAGTGGATCGTCCCAGGAGGAGGAATGGAGCCCGAGGAGGAGCCATGTGGTGCTGCCGTGCGGGAGGTGTTTGAGGAGGTGAATATATATATAATGAATGAGTTGATTAAAGGAAGGCAGGTCTTAATATACTTTTTCTGGCTGCCACAGTATGGCTTTGTTCAGGTAAGGACTTGTTAGACAATACATGTTCCAAGGCACAGTCTTCAAGTTCCCCTTGTGTTTGAAACCAGTGCTCCAAAAACCTTGTTCTACTCCTCTCCGTACATTTTCCCCTTTCCCATTACAGAGTTGTTTCAAACACAGACAGTAAACTGGGGAGGACATTTGGAGTTCTGGGGATGCTATAATGCAATTGAGTACTGTACCTTTTTAAAGAGTAAGGATTACATATGTCACATGAGTAGAGAACCGTTCAAATGTAAGCCAACATGGCAAATTCATACATGATTCATACAGACCACTTGCTACCAGGACCAATATGAACATATTTCAGCTGCGAAATAAAAGCCTGTTGTATACTAAATAGAATCACCATGTTGGGTAACTTATACTGTTATCCAAAACAACTGTTTCTAGACTCACTGGTGGTTGCAAGGATCATATCTGTGACCAGCTGTTTACATAACGTAACAGCCATTAGGCACCGTGTCATTTAATCTGTTTTGAGAATCAATAGTACACCATGTACCCTTTTTAAAATGGCCTTTTGCCCCTCAAATTATAAAACGACTTAAATCACTACATTCCAGTAAAAACACAACATGGTCCCGAAAGAAAATTCAACACTTCCACCTGACAAACGGTAAAAACGTCTGCTATAACAGAGGTTGTGGAAACGAGGAGGCCGGTGATCCAGGGGTCGAGCTGGTTGGGAACCCTGTGTTCCCTGCCACGTCAGCAGGCTAAACTTGGCACCCCACTGGAATCCAGTGCATTCACAGTCCCTCCAGACCGGCCTGGTAGGCATGTCCATGGGACAGAATGACATTTCTCAAGTATGTTGAGAAGGGCCCTTTGGAGATCTGAAGGACAGCTTCATATGCCTCGACTGTGATTACTGTAAAGTACAGTACATTTAAAGCAAGGGTGGGTGAGCATATTGGTAGGTGAGCATATTGGTAACATTAAAGGTAAACTGCTACTCGCTGTAAGGGGAGGAGTAAAGCGGACTGCCAGACACTAAAAATCAACATTTTTGTAACGCTGGTTTCAACCGCAAGGGCCATTCTTGACACAAATCAAGGATTGTCCCTTTAGTCAAAAAGTGCTTCTTGATTTTCTATCACATTGGAGTTCATATTTAAAACACTGAAAGCCTTCGAGTTAACCCCCCCCACTCCCAAAAACCCCGAAACCAAAGCACATTCACATGGATTTTGGCGAAATATTTAGCTCAATAGATATTCTTACAACACGGTGTCGTGCAAGGCTTTGCGAGCACAGGATAAAAATACATTCTAGAACACAAACGGTTCATTCTGGGTACAGGCACGTATTGTTCAGGCCTGTTCTGCACTGTTGGTACTTAGTTTACAATTGGTTGAATGCCCGGCATTAAATATCAAAACAAACTCTTTACTTGGCTGCAGTGGAGTGCATTGCATACTCAGAGACCTCCTGACTACAACAACCTGTAGGCTAAAGTCAAACAGAAGTGAATGTCTGTCTGCTATAGACTACATAATTATTTTCATGTAGCTAGGTTTTCTAGCTAACAAACATCTACCTATCTTACATACACATCTGAACAAAATACAAAAAACAAATTATTATTTTTATTTATATGACATTCCATTTCCTTTCCTTTTTCAGGCTGGAGTAAAGGGAAAGCTGGGACGCCTGCTTGGTGTATTTGAGGTAAGCTAGTGAGATAGATATCTATCTCACTTATTGCATTAGTTTAGTTATTTTTTTATTAAATAATTTGCAGTCAAATTGACTCTCTAAGTGGTGTTTATTTTATAACAATATGAAATGAATTTGTCTGTGTGATATTGCTGTGGAGACTGTGGAGAAATAGACAGGTGTATATTAAAGGGGCCAAAGAATAGAAATGGCTCTGTGCAAGCATTTGCAGCAGGCATATTGGATGTTTTTGAATTGTGCCAGTCAGAAACCCGAAGGTGTACAAAGTTCTTCGAAGTTCTTCCCTATTCATTTCAATGGGGAAAAAATGATTGAAAAAACAGAAGACTGGAGGGATTGCAAATATTTGAACCCCAGCACTACACAGGATCAGGACAGACTTTTTATAGTTGGAGAGGTGTCGATATGTCAAAAGCTGTGACAAAAAAATGGGTGTAAGAAAGAAGAAGACTTAAGAAGAACAGTACCGTGAAATCACACTAAATACAGAATAAATGCATTCTATGGCTCCTTTTTAATAGAATCGGATATTCGGCAATTCAGGACTGAACATCGTGTTGTTTACTAATTTCAGTTGGTTGTGGATATGTTACTTGTATTATTGTTTACATATTAAAATTCCTCCCTGTCTGAACCTTCTAGCAAAACCAAGATAGGAAGCACCGGACATATGTGTATGTGTTGACGGTCACTGAAACCCTGGAGGCCTGGGAAGATTCTGTAAACATCGGTAAGACTTCCTTCAGTCTTTCTCTAATGCATGTTGTGTCGTGTACGCCTGTACATTTGGACAAGGGCAAATTTATTGTACGGTGCCTATATGAGCACTGGGCCATCCAGTAAGAGATTGTATATAAATCTAGAGCCCCTTCTTGTTCTGATGTGTAATTTAGCAGGTCGTATATTACAGCTGTCATTACACTATATGCTGGTCTCGAGGGTTACTTGGTGGGGCACGCTGTGGGAAGTATTTACTGTTAACGGGAAAGATGGGTTTCCTGCACTGATCCTTTAGCTTACACTATATTCACATTCGCAATGGAAACTACGATATACTCTAAACAATCCCTTAGACAGCAGGTAATTAAAGATACCTCCCTGTATAATATTTCAGTCATGCTTGAGGAATTACAGTTGAATTAATTTGTTTGGTATACACATGGATGATGGATTTGCCAACTATTCATTGGCATATCATTGAAGGACGCTGTTATCTGGTTAATTGGATGCTAGCTCCTTCTACAAAGACTCTTACCTTCATTTCGTTGTGCATTAGCACTAGAGATGAAGCTTTTTCTCTTCAGTCGTTCTATTTGTGTTCTGTGATAAATGGCTACCTTGGCCGTTGTCATAGCTGACAGATTTTGGGTGGGTTTTGCTTTTCCATTGAAGGATTAGGGTTAGTATGTGTGCTTATTAGACTGTAGAGAAACATAGATGCAGTGTACATGACGTCACCCATAGGTTTGTGAAACCAGGAGTTTTACTGGTGCTTCAATTAGGTCAGAATGGGCACCAAATTGTAACCCTCCCACCATTGGACAACTAAGTCATGTGGACATTTGCAATCCAACATACCCACATTTAAGCCATAATATAATCTTATGATCATTATTATTTTAAATCTGTCTTTGAAGAAAGTGAAATTGGCTATTGAGACACTATTAAAAAGAAAGTATTGACTTTTTATTTCTACATTCAGCAGCTTTTTTTCTGATGGCCAAATGAACTACATCCTAACTGTACATTCACACCAGCTACAGCCAGCTACAAAGCGACAGACCGTCATTCATTTCAATAAGCGCTGGGCGACAGTGAGCGAAAAAGTGACTGGCGACTAAATGCTTAGCGACTTGGCGACTAGGAAGGTTGACCAAAGTTTTCAGTGACACGGTGTAGACTAGACAATCAGAGTAGAGGTTCATCTGACTTTCCTCCCTCTTCTCGCTGATCAAAAATGGAGGAGAAACTGCGTGCCTGTTTATTTACTGGGACATGAATAAAAACAAATGAAGGGTGGAGGCAGGTTTTTGAGGTTGTATTAATCTCTTGTGAGTTTTATTAAATGCATGACAGCAACACCAAGCGAGTCGTAATTTGAATGATATCTTAATTAACACCATTAATTGACCATTAAAATATTTTGAGCTACGCAATGTAATAGTACAATTATTTTTGCTATTATATTTTAATGTTTGTTTGTGTAGCCCATGCATATAGCAAGGCAGCCACACAAAGTGCCCCTTTGAGTGACAGGGCAGACACGCCCACAAGCTACGGCTACAAAGCAACTTGGCTACAATGAGCTACAAAATCACTAGCGGTATGAATGCAGGGATACCGCTCGTTCACACGGACGACCAAAGAGGAGGACAAACCCTGGTTGCTTATGGGTGTTCCTGGCTTGTGGTTACCAGGATACAGAATGAAACAAATAGGCTAGACACGATTGCAAACGAACATGAACAACCGGTACATTTATCTTGAATTGTGCTCAATAACATTCGTGAGCAAGTGTTGCTGTTCAGTTTAGCTACTGTAGCTAGCTGGTTAGGTAGCTAGGTAGTGGTTGTGCACTGTAGCCTTTTTTTTTTTTTCTTTTTTAAAGCTGTGACTGCACATTAAATTATGAATATGCATACCAGGCATCTCCACCTTCTCCACACCATTTAAAAAAAATGTTTTATATCTCTGTAGGTAGCAAGAGACAAATTCATGGGGGAGCATGGGGAAACCCGACACTGCCACGATAAGATTCTCCTCCATGTTGACTGGAACCAAAATGTTAACGCATATCACGCTGCCTTCACTCCCATTGGTAGTCGCCGTGTCCCATCGCTCCGTATTTGCATAAAATAGACCACTAGTCTATATTTTTGCCTCCGCCTAGTTGTCTCTGCAACAGCCACTTTTGTCGCTGTAAATCGCCAACTCTCATTGAAAATGAATGGCAGCCGGGGGCTTTTTCTCTCTCCTGTGTCGTCCAAGTGCCTAACTAGGGGTTAGGCACTTAGGGCTTCAACACTCCATAGTAGTTGCCTCTTGGTCATGACTGTAAGCGCATATGTTTGACTCTGTCTCCCTCTGCAGGCCGTAAACGGGAGTGGTTCACAGTGGAGGACGCTATCAAGGTGTTGCAGAGCCACAAACCTGTCCACGCAGAGTATCTCCGGAGGCTCCAGCTTAACTGCTCCCCCACCAACGGAAACTCCTTACTCCCAAGCCCGCCTCCAAATGACAACTTCCCCCACTACAGTGCTACTGCCCCCTCAACGGGCAACGTTTTGGGGTCCTCTTGCAGATAGGACTGCCCCCACCTCTCCTTTCCTGTCTAAATGTGGACAAACATTTAAAAAGTCTGTACAGTCTACACAGTTTTTTTTGCATGTGTGTATATATAGAATTTCAGAGTTGAGGCTCTCATGTACTGTATGTTAAATACATCTTTCTTAGCTCTGCGATAGACCAAAGCCATTGCTGGAATTGTGTCGATGAGTTAAACCAAGCTGGAGAAGATGGAGAACTCCCTCTCATGGTAGAAATATCATTTGGCAAAAACACAGCCAGTTACTGTACTGGAAATCCCGGAACTCGTGGGTTCGAGACTGGAATAAGTGGCTGTAGACTTTGCTGACGTGCACGGCACATTTGGTGAAGAATTGCCTTACAGAAATATTTTGTATGAATGTTCTCTTGGGGTCATTTTAATTTTAGCGTGTTTTTTAAAAAGTTGACTTATTACAGCTGCTGGTAAATACCCTCACGTATTAGACTACTCAAAACATTGATATTGGTCCTTTTAACAAATAAAAGCAACTGGCATTAAATATATGGGTGATTACAGAAAATTGTCAAAATTCTAACCTACACATAAATCTCACATAAATGACATTTTGAATTCATGAAACAATATAGTCTAATAAACTCAGTTTAGGATTAAAGGCGGTTGCTAGTAAAGCCATTTGAGGTCCATGTAGAATTTACTCTGAACAGGAAGGTTCAGAGTTTAAAAGTGAACGATATCTTTTGGACACAGTTGCTACCTCATATTCTGGTGACAGTAAATAGTTGTTTAAAATCTTGATGATTGATTAATGTATTTGACATTACAAAAATGAATCCAATATTACAAAACCTTATTTGATGTTATATAGTAGCCAGATACAAAACACACAATCGTCTGCTTTGTAAATATACAGTATGCTTGCTGTTAATGATGAATCTGAGGGTCCAACTTTGCCTGAAGTTGTATGTAACAAAGTTGTATGTAATGCCCAGTGTTGGGGGGGGGGGGATTGTAGCAAGTGGGTTTTCTTCAGGATCCTACAGACATGAATTCTGAAAAATCAGTTGTTAAAGCTACCCTGAATGGAACGGTTGTGCCTCACTGCTGGATTACTAACTAATGTATAGCTCAGGGGTGGCCAACCCGCGGCTCGCGAGCCTCATGCGGCTCTTTAACTAGTTTCATGCGGCTCTTCAGGAGCTGTCACATGACATGCGTCAAAAATGCTTGGCTGGCGCTGTCATTCACTCCCCCTACAGCTAGATGGCACACTGACCATAAAGCCGCGTTCCCACTGAAAGCGAAGCGAAATTTCGCTTCGCGTCACTCGCGTCAGTTTGAACGCTCGATTATTTGTTTTTACTCACGCGAATAAAC
>JAODLI010000009.1:265466-275964 GCA_027575585.1 Percopsis omiscomaycus | reverse complement strand
CACGCTGCATATACCAATAAACTCCAGTCTTTGAAGGATGTTCTTCTGTTCAGTGTGTCGGGGATTTGGGAATCCGTTATATTTGTAGTAACCAGTTTTTTTTTTTAAACCTCTGCCAAGCAGGTTATTTTATTTACCTTCGTTTGTCTGTTAGCATTTGCTTTTTCATTCACGTTTACATTTAGCAGATGTTTTTATCCAAAGCGACTTACCGGTCAACCACCGGTTATTTCAAGCAAACAACATTCTCCTAGAATAAGGATGGCATCATGTCGTCATCAGGTTACTTCCCTTGTGCATTTTTCAGTACATTACTCCAAAATTATCATTCTCTCCCCAAAACAGTCATAATTGCTAGCAGCCTATATTCTGGCAACGTTCCCGGTATTCTAATAGATCTAACAGATTAGAAAAGAAAGGAGAAGGTGGATATATTTTTTTACTTTTTATTAAAGGAAAGGAGGATAGATAAAGTTGTTATTGTTATGTAGAACTTCTGTTAGTGGGATTAGTGCTATGAGGTAGAGAGATCGGTGGCCGAGGTACCAAGGTGGATTAGCAGTCAATTTCTGGGATTCCAATGACGTCTGGAAAGGTCAACCCACGAGCCGAAGACAAGCGAATTTGATTTCGATAGTGAGAGGGGGCCCTAGTTAGAGGACATAGGCTCTAAAAATGTAAATGATGTAAAAAACGCTTTACACTTCAGAAATCCAGAGGTTTGTGGAACCGAGGAGGTTAAAAGTGAGTCAATGTAACGTTTAATGACGTCAGAAACATCATTAGGCCATTTTTCTCGTTCGCCTAACTCGGTGTCGCCAGCGTCCTCTACTGGTCAAGGCATGTTACAGCTCAACGCTGTGTAGTTCCCAGTCGTGTTTCGCCCACATGATTTATCTCACACACACATCACATCTAATTATTTCAAATTAGACGGGGGATATGGGTAGCCTGGGCATTTTTGTCGGCTGTTATATCAAACTGATGTATTTCATTAAACCAAGGAGGTTAAAATGGGTCAAATATAAGGTATTTTTTGTTGACCTGTGTATATGTGGTAAATATAAGCTATTATAGCATTTACACCACCTCAGAAATATTTGGGGCACATACAGTGGATGTATTATGTATTTGTTATGGCCTACTTTATTCTTATTATATGACATTATACTTTAGTGTTGATGCGATAAGTGGTGACCGCTTTGACTGTTGACAAATGTACTGATTGTGAGTCGCTTTGGATAACAGCGTCTGCTAAATGCAGTAAATGTACATGTAGATCACCTGTAACATCATGCCATCTAGTGGACAAGTAAAATATTGCAAGTGGTTACGATGTTTCATAGGCTTCATTTCAAATCTTTTCTTTAAATAACATCTCAGGTTTCGAGTCCTGCTGTAACCTACACCTTACATGTAATCCCAAACAGGCTACCTTCGTTGTCTTTGACACCTAAACATTTAAATTTCAATTCAGCACCTTAGCACAGAAAAGCTAAAATAAGTATTTTGTAATCAATAACCATTAAATTAGGCTACTTTAATTAGGCTATAAATAATTTCACGGCATTTTGCATTGACAGCAGTAACCACGGATATGCAACAGATGAATCAAAGTTGTTTATTTATACGTACAAAAAAACGACACAATGAAAAACGTAAATAAAAAAGCTTCAATTAGGTTAGCCTACAGTAGACAAGCAAATAGCCTACAAATATCGCATGCTTAACGTATAAAAATTTGACGATTTGAATGAGCTATTACAGTATTTGGTCTGTAGAGTTATTGTTAGCAATGGTGAAACACAACTTAGGTTAACATCAAATCCAAATGTTATTTTTAACCTGTGTCTTGGCAAAGGTGGCCTATAAAAGTATAGCAAGCTAGCAATACCATGCATTATGAAGCCAGCGAGAAAACGGTCAAGTCAAATTGGACGGATGGGACTCATACATATTTCTGCTCTCTCTTGGCCCCCTCTGAGTGCTGGTTGTCAAACCCAGGCTTGCTGTGGGACTGGGCTTTGTACGCAACGCCCGGGTAGCTGAAAAACAGGAGAAAACAAATGAAACACAAGCCTATTATTTGTTTATTATTGTTTTATATGAACGATTTCTTTTGGCGGGTTTTAAAGTAAAAAAAATAAATAATAATATTTGAATGTTCCAAGAGATAAAAACCGAAGAAGTATTGAAAACAGTGCACACTCTGCACACAATCAGACACAGAAGTCACTGAGAATAACATTTTCAAGGCCTTCCTAGTAGGCTAGAAGAAGCCTACAGTATAGGCTATTTCTAGGTCTTTTCGATAAATCATATCTGTTTGATATTGATAAATCTGTTAACATTGTTAGTGGGCTGGTGGTTTGACCGCCCTACTGTCTGTCCAGCTAGTTTGGTCCCTGCTGAAAAACACGAATGGGCTATGCTCACATCACCTCCATAGCCTGACCCACCCCCGGGTCCCCGCTCTAAACACCCCTGGGTTAAGGCGTTTAAAGCGCTTCCTACTCACTGCGATTTCTCGTCCTCCACCATTCCTTTGAAAGCCAGAGATTTCAGGATCCCTCCTACCAGCAAGACGCCCCCCGCTATCCAGGCGACAAACAGCGCCGGACCAAACGTGTACCTGACACGCGAGAGAGAAGTGCACAGAATTGCACAGAAAACATGAAATATAGAAGGCAACTTCCCTGTGGAAGTGCAAAAGCTCTGGGGTCACTAGCTGCAGTTACTGTTCTAAGCATATCAAAAATACTGTATTTGTTTCCAGCAAATCTCTTAATGACACCAGTATTGTGCATGTGAAACAGTTTGTGCCGATAGAAAAACTATAAAAGATGATTGTATTTTTGATGTCTGAACAACCGGGAAATGCTGTAGTCTAGTGAAACTAATGAGGAGTGGTTAATGTTCAAGGAATGTGAAAACATTTGAAGAGCCCAAGCTCTCCAATATGGTCCCGTTTACTAGTTTGGGCTTTTAGGGACTGGCGAAAGCACACGGGTGCGCTGGATTTATAACACAAGACAAAATTACGGAATGCGGAAAAGTACATTTTTTTCTAAATCGTAATTGAAATTAATATTCGATTAATCGCCCAGCCCTAGTCAGCATTATAGGAATTCACCAAAAATAAGGTATCCTACCTGGGAACTCCTTCCATTCCTCCTCCAAAGCCTCCGCCAAAGCCTCCTCCCTGCCCTCCTCCATAGTTTGGATTGGCGGACATGGTAAAACTGGCCACAATCTGATTGGCATAGATAGACGCGCCTGCAATACCGCAAATACCTGAGGTATGGAGAGAGACGGTGGGCAATCCTTAATGGGAAAGGTACAACTGGCTCTTTGTTTTACCTACTCAAAATAAAACGTCACAGTCACTCCAATAGGAGGGTTATATTGTTAAAAATAAGATAGGCCAATGTTTAGGTAGAAAAATATACATTTTTCACGAGCCTTGTTTATAATTTAAAGTCAATGCATACATAAATACAGGTAAAGTTTTACTTGAACCATCTGGCACAACAAAAGCATCAACTTTGTTTATCCTATTTTTTAGTATACAGTGTTTAAAAAAACAAGCTTTGCTTAGTCACCCCTTTGCCTATTTCCCTTATATTGTCAGCTGAAATAAAATGTAATAGGCCTCTTTATTAAACTCCCTACATATCCAAAACTATATAAGTTGAATAAAGATTAAGTTTTATCTCATCCAAACATGCAACAACAAAATAGTCTGGCCAAGATCATTTGAAAATTCTTCTTTTTTTTACAGTGTAGTTCTCATCTTGTTCGCTTCCCGTACCTGCCATGACGAACATGATGCCGGCGGTGAGGCTCATCTTGGCCTTAGTGGTGTCCGCCATGCTGTTCATCGTGAGGCACTTGAGGGAGAACACGGACACCACCGCCCCAAGAACACCCAGCACAACTCCCACTATCATCAGGGCTCGTACTGCCTGGAAAGTCCCTGGTGGGTCACAGTATACAGACGATACAGTGTGTAGGCTACGCATTTTTATTTAGTCGTGTAAACAACCTGAATGGGCCTGGCTTGCCAAAAGTTGAGCTTCAGTATAACTCAGTGGATCGGTATGTAGCAAGAGCGCTAAATGCTCAAACCCATGACATTTATTCAACCACGTCCAGCAGGGAATAAAACATTTTGAAAAAGACAACTGACGGGGCACAGGTAGCCACACATATCTCAGCACTTTATGAAACACGTATTCTTCACAACAGACGATAAACATCGCATTTATTCAATGTAATGATCTGTGTGTGACGGTATCGTACTGTATTATTTTAATAGTTTGAACCTGCCCTTCGCCTATTATTTGTCTTGTTCCTGATAACCGTGTTGACTAAGCCAAGGCCTGGCCATCCGTATAGGCTAGGGACCATAATGCACTGGTGTTAGAGCAAATACTGATAGCCGTAGGCATGAGAGACAAGCAGGACTTCATCTGATGGAAAGAACACAGGAACAGGAAGCAACGTTGGCTTCATTATTGACTCAACAATATGTCTGTATCTAAAACTAAAAACACACTTTGGTGTGGTGACTTTCGTATTTAGTCGATAGTTTTCTAAAATGCATGCATATAAATAAGGTGAATTAGATGTAAACTAATGAAATATATATCAAACGTAGGCTATATTTCCATATCCGTATACTTAAATACAATAAATATTTCTATTGACACGTTTTTACTCCTAACCACTCCCCAAAGACCTGTAAGCAGTGCCACTTTAAATCACTCTTCATGAGAAAAAGGGACAGTAATTACAGACTAAAACAACATTGATAGTGTTAAAAAGCTCAAGGCCAAGCAAGAAACTCCCTTCCATATCTTTTTTTTGGTAAAGTTTCCAAGACAAATAACTAAAATTTAATTCCAAATCGTAACGGCCAGTAATTCCTTCTCTCCTTATAGGAAATTGAGTCTTGGTGAATTGAAATGGTCTGTATGATTACAGAGGTTAGGCTCATTAGTTAATGCCAGTTATTGTCAAATAATAATAATGATGATAATACATTGCCTATTCCCTTTAAAATTCTCACCTCAAGAGTGACTTCAAATGAGATACAGTAAGGCCGAGATGGATTTTCTAAGTTGTAAAAGCAGTAACAAAAATGTCTCCTGGCAATATAGACACATTTTCTTGTTTAGAACTATTATTTGGCGTTGGCTATAAAATCGAATATATACAGCCCCAAAATCCCAAGGTCAGCATCTCATTGAGGGCGTTAAGGGCAACGTTTGGCCCCTAAAACCGCTGAGGACCTGAATCTCACATCTTTGACTTCTAACTTCACCACAGCATTGCGCGTATCCGCCTATGCTGACCGCGTTTCTGGTGTTTCAGCTCAACCATCGCAGTGCGCGCTCTGCTCCCTACCTGAAAAGCCCAGGAGACCGTAGAGGGGTCTGCACTCGGTTAGCCCCGCCGACGTGGTCTCGCAGTCCTGCCACAGGCCCTTGTAGGTGTAAACAGACGTCACCACTTGTCCTTGCCTGTCCTTGATGCTCCAGTTGTTCATGGCCGTGGCGGCGATGAGGCTGGCCGCACCAACCAGGCCCAGAATGAAGCCCCCGTTCTGGAGAACCGAGGGGGCCATTGTTCAAGGTGAAAGTCTTCAAGCAGGGAAGAGTCTATATGGTGTGGTGTGCTGCACGCTCGTGGGTTGAAAAAGGACCTGGGGTGTTGGCACCACGGATGTGATGTCGGCGTTGGGTGGAAACTGGAAACCCCCCCCCCCCCACCCTTGTCGCTAACGAAGCTGTGGGGGTTGGGCATTGGGTGGCGTTAATGTGCACAGTCCCGGGTGGATGGAGGCGTGAGAGGCGTGGACACGGTGGCGATGCTGGCACCTGGCACCTTTGAGTGTACATAAAGACGACTGAATCACTGGGTGAAACTAACAAAGTGTGGCGGGGGGACGTGCAAATACAAGGCGGGAGGTGTTTGCATACAATGATGCGTGTCACGTCAACTCAGTAGCCCACCCTGTTTTTCCCGAACACAACAAGGCATTGTGTGTGAGGTGGGGGGGTTCTGGTCAGGGTTCTGCTCGCTACTACACCCGGGGTGACTCAGCTATTGCTATTTTGAGAGATATACAGCATTACAGCATTCGACTCAGCTTGGTCAGCTTACATTTTAGGAGCATTTCACTCCTTTTCGAAGGCATTGTATGAAAACAGGTCCTCAGAAAAGCCTTATATGATGTAGGCTTCTGCTGTGCCATACAATGAGAATTATAGTCACGTTAGTTTCACTGCGAGGACTCATTCCCTTTCACAAGACTATGAAACAAACTACCTGGTTCTGTTTCCATGACTCAAGCCTAATCGCTTTGTCAACACGAGGAGAGGAGAACTTTCTATTCTTCTCTTATCAACGGTCTACTTCTCGCTTTAGCCTCGGCCTCCCAGACACAAATGTGTGTGTGTGGTATCTCTGTTCGGGTTTTTCTTTTTTGTGTGTTATTATTTAAACTGGCATTTTTATGTTTTGTTTAGCACCTGTGAGGCCCAAAAGGACTATTAGTAGGTGCTAATTAAAATAAAATAAAAGATAAAGATAAGGTAAGATGAGATCAAATCAAATAAAAAATAATAATTGTTGCAGCAGTATGTAGGTTACAGTTCTAGAAATATAAAGGAAGTCAGGAGTTGGGACGTAGAAACTGCCTAACAGATATCTTCCTGATATTGGCTAGGAATACTTACAGTACTTACAGAATAATAACATGTATTAGAAAGAAACGGGAACAAATTCTATTTGGCTGTCTAGCTGTGGATATTTAATAATATAGATGACAAACACCAGGTTAATAAAAAATAGAAGGAGAAAATAACCAAAACAAAAAATATTATTGGTAAGTATTTTAGTGCATGATTTATTAGTATTTCTTTTGGCTATTTAATTTGTTTGCTCCATTATTTATAATTATTATAATTATATTTTATTAAAATTATAAAAAAAATTTTTTTGCCTGAAATATATTAGGCAATAGGCTATGGGCATAGGCCTATTATAATTTACTTATTTTTGTGGTGACCGGTTTATTATTGTCAGTCTGAGTTTAAACTTAAACGAGATATAGCCTACAGTCAAAATGCAATATGAACGTTGTCCAAACAATATGAAAGTTCTATAGTATAGGCCTATAAATAAATCGCACACGACACAGTGAACACATAAATTGGTTTGTAGCCGTGAGACTGGGTTGCACAGTCAACAACATAGTGTAAACCTTAAAGTTCTTCAAATCCCTGCATTATATAAAGGCTACAGATGGAAAACATCCACGTTCCGCACGTTTGACTATGAAGCTGTAAGGTCTCCGCGCGCGCAAATGTGTCCCACGCGGACATTTAAATGTCCACGGGCGCAGCCGGTTACATCTGTCACACGCCTGAACCCGTGGAGGTGTAGGGGTCTAATCCCGCCTTGCTCAACCCACTGGGGAAAAGTATGTAGGCCACGTGAGGCTGCAAGCTCGCCGTGGACCACGCGGTACAGCAACACGGCACCAAGTATCCCGGATTGCCGAGCGACGCGTGCGAGTGTTGGCCTGGGCAAGTCAAACTGCCGATTCCTCCAGTCTGGTGATATCCGAACGAGTGCGCGTACGGCAACGAAGCGGCGGCCAGAGCGTGCGGGATCTCCGAAAGCCGCTGGACAGCTCCGGTGCTGAACTGCGCCACCGCAGGCTCGAGGAGGGAATACGAGGACGACGAGGCGGGTGGAAGGAGAAGAGCGTGGGCTTTCTCTCCCGCAGAAAGGAACGCGTCCGTGGAGAATCCCTTCAAGTGCTCAGCCGCGTCCCCTAGGAACGGCAGAGGGAAAGCGAAGCGCTCCCTTTTGAGCAGGGTCTTGGCTTTGCGCCGGGGTCTGTACTTGTAGTCGGGGTGTTCCTTCATGTGCTGCGCCCGCAGCCTCTTGGCCTCGTCGATGTACGGACGTTTCTCCGCCTCGGAGAGCAGCTTCCACTCTGCGCCGAGCCTCTTGCTGATCTCCGAGTTGTGCATCTTGGGGTTTTCCTGGGCCATTTTGCGCCTCTGGCCCCTGGACCACACCATGAACGCGTTCATGGGTCTTTTAATGTGATCTAAAGGTTTGACCATTGCAAAAACTGACACGACATTAACCGAAGAACAAATCAGCGTATTCACCTCTCCAAAAGCAACGCTACCCTCCGTGCGTAAAAGGAAAGGTGGCACGCCGGTTTAGAAAAGCCTCAAGGAAGAATTGCATGAAAAGAAATAACCGTTAGTCTAATAAACATTAGGAATGTTCGAAGGCGTTGGAGACAGTCACGCGGAGTGGCGAGGAGGACTAAAAGTTCCAAAGTGCGAGCCTCGTGAAGTTCCAGTTGGAGGCATGTGGATGGCACCGCACGCAGCCAAACATCGCCACCATACACAAACTGTCACGTCGCTACAGGCCAATGGGAGGAAAGGAAATCAGTAATCCCGTCATAAATTCTAACCGTGCAACAGATCTAGTGGTACCCTACCCCCCCCCACCCCAACCCCCATAAATCAGACATGCCGACATTAGTTGTAATAACATTACAGTCTTCCCAAATCCTACCAGGCCAAAGCAGGAAAGTGAACTACTAAAATAATGATAGTGAAGAACTTCATATAACTAACATTAGGCTATTCTCAAAAGTACATAAAGCCCTTTCCTCTGTGCATATGCAATACATAATAATAATCATAATCATAATCATTACACTAATATAACACTTTTCAAGATATGCAAAGCAACCCATTAATATTCAATACTTGGCTCCTTGCATGTGCTACAATATGCATATTATTATCCACTGTCTGATCATGTAGGATGCTAATAATTAATCTATAATCTGTAGTGGCTGGTGCTAATCATTGGATATAGTTTTATATTCTGTGCTCTATTTTATTTTACATCTTGACTTATGTTGCTGCAACATTGTGGGGTTAATAAAGTTATAATGAAGTTATATTAAACTAATTTGCTGCCTTTTCACACACACTTTACAAAGCTGACAGGTTCAATGGGAAAAGCTGGTACAAAGTCTTAACCGTGCTACAGAATTGACTGGTATACTGTGTGTCACAGCTGCACCTCGTCTATTGCTTTACAGTGTGCAGAATCAATACTTCACCATAATTCCCTGGTCTTGGTTGACTTCATTGATTGTTAAGAGTTTTCGTAATTACTATTTCTTATCTGATCAAATACTGTATATAGCATGTTTCTGCCATCGTAGCCCTTGTTGGAATAACACTGATTGGCATTGCCATAATAAACAAAATAGCTACACTGTAAAATAAGGTGAAAATAAAAAACACTTTATGGACTACTAATTTCTTGTCTCAATAAATATATATATTACACTGTAAAGTAATTTACACTTTATATATATTCATTCAATTTGCACATTCAGTCATGTGGAGTTTAAAAATTATGTTTTGTTTCAGCTGGACTATCAGAATAGAGTTTTTTTTTTTACATCGGTGAGTTATGTGATATGCAGAAGTGTGCAAAAAACACCCACGCCGGCTTGTGCTTAAAGCATTATTACCATGGCAAGGTGCATGGTGTGTTTCTCCAACTGCCTTGTGGTAGCTAATCGGAGCTTGCAGCGCCTGTATTGTGATGCGGTGATAAAGGGTTGGACATCAAGATGGCAGCTAGGAGGAGGGCTTTATTTCATTTAGCCCACACAATCAATGGCACAGCAAGCCTTTTCAAAGGCTAAAATAAACAGACAGAAACGATCCAGTGGTGCGAATTGCGTCAGTCGGTGGACAAAGATAAGACATTTTCCAAAGAGCGTTTTAGGGAACCAAGCTGAGATCTGTTGGAGCAGCCGGTCTGGAAGGATAAAGTTGATCTTTCCCCTCAAAGCTGTGCTGCTATCTGCTGTGCTGTAGGCCCCGGACAGTAGGTGCTGTTCGCCACACAGAGATATAGATAACATCCACAGAGGAACAATATCTCACCGCTGAAGAGAGAAGGTGTGAATATGGCGCCGTTATACTAGGAACCCTTCATAAATTGCTTTCAACTCCAGGAAAAAGACATGGACGCCCGCATGAAACATCCTATTACTCGTTGAGAACGGTAACAGGTTCAACCTACATTTGACATACTTCTAATATCAAAATAAACATATTGTATGATTATACTAGTCGATTATATGTTGACATGTACAAAAATGTACTTTGTTACTTATTATATTCTTGTCACGAATCACAAAGACTACCTTTCTTTTCCTGAATTGATTCCTGAATTTCTGACCTAACATTCGGAGCTGTAAGACGTTTTTCCGCAGGATGTCATTCACTTTATTTTGCGTTTTGTTGTGAGGCATATAGTATTTTCGGTCTCTTGTCGAGCCAAAACGTTTTTGAAATGAGGCTGTAACATATCTGACCCCTGTTTTATTTGGGGGGGGGGGGGGGGGGGAATATATGCAATTGGCTTT
>JAODLI010000009.1:247409-265366 GCA_027575585.1 Percopsis omiscomaycus | reverse complement strand
AAGTCGCTTTGGATAAAAGCGTCTGCTAAATGCTGTAAATGTAAAATGTAATGTAAATGGATATGCCCCTGCAATGTTAACATTATAAATGTATTCTACATTCCTATTTATTTTAAAGCCTGCTATACAGTATGTTAAATGTTTCGATAATACCTAACCTATTGGTGGCTAAAGGGAGCCTTGTTCCATTATTAGATCAATATAGGCAATACTGGGTTTGTTTTCAGGAAGTATATTAGGCCCAAGGTATTTTCTCTCCAGACATTTGAATTTCATGTTTTTCCTTGGCAATTTAAATGGGTATAGGTGATTCTCTTTAGCTGGGTCTATAGTATACTGTTTATCAGTAAATATGTTGGTACAGTAGTGGTTACACATGTTATGGGTATATGAAAAGTTTACAGGCAGCCATACTTCTGAAGTAGTTCTGTCCTTTCAGCTCCCTATAAATACATAGCAATCCAAAGTGGTACACGACGCAGACACGTTTAAAGGGAAGAAGAAACTCCCCCACAGAACCTTTCAAGTCTGACAAGAGTTCTTGACACTTCTGAATGATCCATTAGGAAACATTTCAGGGGGAAAATCCCCAAGATTTCCCGAGCTCTGGGGGGGGGGGGGATTTCACTAAATCGTGTGCTTATTCTCATGATGGTTAGGAAAAGTAAAGCGGTTTTAATAGCTTTGCCCATGACACATTGATGGTGGAATATGCTACGGCTCGTTGCAGCTACAATCCCAGGGGGCGAGAGAGCAAGGGAGAGAAAGGGAGAGAGAGAGAGAGAGAGAGAGAGAGAGAGAGAGATAGGGGATAGGCTCATCCATGCCTGCTGGTACGCTCGCGTAAGACTCCATCTAGCCTAAATTAATACACTTCCTCCAACATCTGAGGATAAACCTGGGGGCCACAGTACCGTGGCAGGCTCCATCGGTCGGCTTGTAATACAACCGAGTCAGCAGTCAACGAGATACATTTACAAGCAGGCATTTGTCAACGACTCTGTGCCACACAGGAAGGAGATTTAAAATGTCCTGCAGTAAATTAAGTGCCGCTTGAACAGCGAAAGGTGCCGGCTAAGCAGGCCAATGCTTACTTAAAATGGCAGCCTGGCTAAAGGGGGTTATGATGGTGATGATGGGGCAGATGAAGAACCAATTTTCTTTTTCTTCATTTCCCAGGACCATTGTATTGCTCACTGTTAAAGCTACAGTGTAGAACATTCCAGTTTATTGTACTGCGATGATGCTGTTGGTAAGTGGTCAATTCGAAACCAAACAGCATTCACACAGCACGTGGGACATTGGAGGAGCTTATAATATGTTTAGCTCTGCCTTTCTAACAACTGCTGTTTGATGTAAAAGGTGTCTCTACCCAGGGCGTCGCTTGATATTTCCCCCCAAATAAGTCTCTCCTAAACTAAAGGTTATAAAAAGCACGAGAACCAAACATCAAACGAAATATCAATATTCCATGACCCCTCGAATTCACACAAGATGCTATCGTACAAACGAACGCTTCAAAACAAACTGTCATCAAAGAGAGCAATACCAGCCTGATCGGTGTCTGGATATTGAAATTGTCGTTCTGGTTTGAGGAACGCGTGCCTCTCCCGCGCCCGCTGAGTGGCTCGCACTCCCCTCTACTCCTCCCCCCTACAGAGCTTGTATGCTCACACCGCTCTCTACGCCTCCCCCTACAGTCGCGCGCTCCACGCTCCGTGCAGATTTGTCCAGATTTCAAACACGCCCAGTGAGCTAGGGAGGGGGTCCTTGTACCCCGACCCTGATATCTGCACCCTATATATCTGACTATATCCCATCCTGCTGCCACTTGAATGTACTGTATTACTGCTACGCCTTTTACTTTCAAGGCTGCCCTACATAGAGGAAACAAACATTTTGGGAAGCGGTATAATTAGAAAGTGGATTTTTCCTCCTAAGTAGGATATAATTACCTGGTTAAATTAGCATGTCACAGGTTCCTAACTCCTGCTGATCCTACGGTAGCAGAGAAACAAGACTCGCCCTCCGAGGCGATCACGGAGGAGGGATGATCTGCTGTGATTCAAACAGACACGGGGGAAAGCCATTAATACCTATACAGGTATTAGAGCGACGGCCTTGATTAACAGACGGGCTGTTACTGTATGCAAATCGGCCACTGCCGGGCCCGTTATCAGCGTCCAGGTTTAAGCAGCGGATGTTCAGCTGATAAAGCACAAAGAATGAGCCAAATCTATCTGGGTTTTAACAACCTCCCTTGGGTTCCATTGTATCTCCTCTCCACAGTTCTGTTTGGATGGGAGGCTGGGAAAAAATAGGACAGCTACCTCAAAAGACAAGGATCCAAAACACATCCCCAAATCCACCATGAACCACCTATAAGGGAACGCGCTTGAAGCTTGGAAGGGCCCTGACGGTCCCCAGACTTAAAATCTTTGCGTATAGGTCTTAAACAGTCCGCGCATGCAAGGCGGCCCAAGGTTATCTCCCGAACTGCACGTGATCTGCAAGGGTGGAGTGAGGGGAAAATGTCTGATTTCTGCCAAAGGCGGTGTTATCAAGTAGCCTTCTGACTTGCCCAAACTTATTGCACATGCCACATTTACTATTATATCTTTTCAGTTAAAAAAATAAAAAGATATAATATATATAATATATAATAATAGTAACCATGCATTATCATTTTTATTTCCATTAAGAAAAAACCTGGCCTGGGGCACCAAAACATCTACATACACCTACATGTAGTCACACCAGATGCCAGCCCTCCCATTGTGCCCTTGAGCATCTAAACCCCCCCCCAAAAAAAACAACACTCCCCCACATGCATGTGTCTATGCAGAGGCGGGGTTATGGGTTAAACACCAAGGTAACACTTCTATGCCGTTGGATGAATAAAGTTGTATTATATGATCAGACCATCGTGTGCATAGCAGAGCAGGGATTCCTCGTGCAGCCATAATGTGCCGGTACGCTCTCAAATGGGCTATATGCAACATTGGCCCGGATGGTAATACGAGGGCCCGCGCTGAATGACAGAGCGTGGCTCCGCCAAGAGGCTTAGGTCAATAATGAAAACACTGTTGCTGCTGCGGCGACGACACGCTTTCTGCGACAGAAGAGGAGGCGAGATTGGTATTTTACTGGGAGATTTGCCTGCGACTTCGTATTATTAAGCAGCGCAGCGCAGCACGTTACTGAGATAAAGTCTTAACTTGACGGACAGGCGTGGAAGGGAGTATTATTTACACATCTGTCCTCCAAAGCTTATAGTCTAGAATGACTGCAGGGGAGGTGGGCTCGTGGTAGAAGATTGTGCGCGTTTGTAAGCAAATCTGGCCCTGGAAGGATTTCTGCAGGTGTCTGGCCATCAACCGTGCGAGTCGTCGGTTTGCTGTGTTGTTTCCTCATATTACTCATCCTTTGTCCAGATTCCCATAATTTAGTAACATGGGACTAAGTCCGACAATATCGCTATGCAATTAACATAAAAGGTGTACAGAAACGTGCTCACACCAAGAGTATACAGTATAGTAGTAATAGTAGAATAGTATTGGCCACCTCCAGCACCTAGTGACTTTAGATATGCCTTTGTGAGTATAGTTACTGAGGAAAACCACAAGAGGTCAGTATGACATGATATTGTTATCCTACATGAGTTCTTTATTTTTGGATAGACGGTTAATAACTCAAAGGGTGGGGAAATGGCCAAAGCAACGCGTGGTGTTTTATAAAAATAAATACCCATCTTCAAATTCTAACGTGAATCAAAAGCTGGGCTCGTCCGGGATTTGAACCCGGGACCTCTCGCACCCAAAGCGAGAATCATACCCCTAGACCAACGAGCCACACGTTCATGTTACCTATATATTGAAATAACTATGCTATGAACCTGAATTCGAAGCATTCACATGTAATATCTTCAGATTCTCACATAGGCTACTGATGTTACAGGCCCCGAATGTTACATGTTGGCAGTTTAACTTTGTATAGAGAAGAACAAGTTAGTAGCGTTAGGTGTACTTTTGTTTGAATGTCGTTTTATCTGGTTTGATTTTGGCAGATGTAGATGTGAAGTAGGCTACTAGCCTACTGGGTGGGTAAGCTAATCAATTTCAGATTTAGCAATAATTTGATGAAGCCTACATACAGACCTTCCACCACATGGTACCGGCTGGACCCGCTTTTTTTGGTTTTCCATCGGGCAAAAGTAACGTTAGTAGCCTACCTGGTAACGTTACATTTTTCTGGTATCACCTCAGTCGAGGTTCCAAGCGAGCTGAGGCGGTACCAAATGTTGACGTGAAAACACTGCAGACAAGTGAGAGAATCACTGACAACCCGCGGAACCACGCCGAGGTCAATCGAGGAGGTGCATACGTTCCTCTGGTTGCCGACGAAAGAATCGGGGCAATTCGCGTAACGAGGTCTACCGAGAAGTCTCTGAACTGTTGGCCGCACACGGTTACCAAAAGGACGCCGTCGCTATGACGACCAGCTACATTGAGGGGGTAGACCTACTATCTTCAGTGGGAAACGAAGTGGGCCTACGTGGTACCAAAAGTCGAGTCGAGTCGGTACTGTGCAGAGGCAAAGCGCGAGATGTCACTTTTTATAAGCACAACACACGTGCAGGTTTAATCTCTGGTATTGGTACGTTTATTGTTGATTATGATGGTGTAACGTCCGCCCTCCCGTTGTGTCTCGCCGGCGTGTGGCTCATCCAGACTCCAACGCACCACAATCACAGGGTTGGCGCCCCTGTTTGCTTGTGTGTGTGTGTGTGTGAGGGGGGGGGATATTTGTTGGGGATTGTTTTCCGACTTTGTCAGTTATTTGTTCGTAAATTCGCATGTTTGCTTAGAGCCCTGCTATTCTTAAAAACTCGTTACCTTATAATTTTGTCTGCGCGTGCACTTACTCAAACCGTGACAGTTGGTTCGTGTTGATGACAAAAAGTTAAACGATTTTAGTGTGTGGAAGAATCACACGGAAACCACTGCTTGTGTCGGTTGTGTGTTTATAGTGTGATCCAATAGCGTGACTGTCGCTCTGGGTGCAAGGAGTGTGTGGCGTGTTTCCCGCCCGCCCGCCTCTGGCGTGTGCCCCCGCGCGGGTGTGCTCCCGCGCTCCTTTCACCGTGGGGGACAGGTGATTATTAATTGGTCCGTGCCTACCTGTCCCCGATCCCCAAGTCCCGTGAACCACACCTCTAGACACAAACAGAGGTAAACCAAACCACACTCACCTCCACAAAGTGTTTTTATTTTTATTTTTTATTGATCTCTTGTCTCTACACAGCCTTTAACAAATGACAGAAAGAAAATATTAGAAATGGCCAAATATATAGGTGGTTCTTTTATATATTTTAGAAAGAATCAAGAAACACTTTCGCATAGGCTTTTCCTGAGAGGCTGATGAGTGAAATTCCCCTATAAGGGCCCAGATAGCGGAATGGCGTCATGTTTAATTTTAGCCTGTAAAAACAACGTTTTACATTTTAAATAACTATATAAATTAATCATAAATATCAATGTACCAAGGTTTTACATACAAATATTAACATCAACGGCTAATTAAAACGCAGCAGCAGGACGGTGGTTGGATTGTGTCCGTTTGCCAATAGCTGATGCTTAGTTAATTTAATCTTTGACCCCCCTATCATTTTTTTTCTTTTGCTAATAATTGTACATAACAATCTCACGAAAATCGATACATATAAATTCTCTCTTTTTTTTATACATATTTATTATTAGTTTATTTATTATTTTTATTTCACTTTTACTTTTGCATTTTTGTGAACCGGCCAAATAAACAAAATTGCTCTCCGAAATGTCTCCATTGCATTTACTGTAGATTATTCAATACATATAGATTGATTAATTAATTGATTGTATTATTTTATTTCTCATGCATTGCGTATGACATTTAATGGTTATCTATTTCAATGTATGGCCGGTGGCCCTTCACTGGTTCACGCCCATTGCATTCTGGTTCGTGCACTAAGGAAGTTATACCGGAATTTGAAGAATTTGAGGTGTCCTCCACAAAATCTCTTCTTCCCCAGAGTTACACTTCGTTGTCTTTTTACGGAGCGCCTGTAAGGTAAATCAACATATTCCACAAGTAAAGCAAAGTCGTCTTATCTTGCCTCGCCCTCGATGACTTTAACAGGGAGTGTTTGTCTTAACATCCTGTACGAGTCGGTTAGCTTGGATTGAACTAACGTTAGCTTTAGTAAAGAGCTAACTAGCCAGCCATCTTTAGCAGTGCAAAGACAACCAAAAACATGCACGAGTCTCACGAGAGGGGCGTGCATATCTTGCTGATTAGATTTGACTTAAAATAAGCCTATTACCCAAAGCTATTGGTGGAATTACCTACGTTACATTAGCTAACGTTAGTTATCATATTTAACGCTACCATCCGAAATCTAATGTGGATCTGTATTGGCTTATTCTAGCGCGTAATTAGCTTTTCAAGCTAATTTAGCCAAATCAGAGTCCACTATAAAACCACGTACGCTAAAACCAGGCAGAAGTTACTTTAGTTTGCCTGCTTTCCATACTGTGTAGTGTAGAGCATTTACTGCATTATATATTAGCCTTGTTAAGTGGGCAACTAGCGCCATGCTAGTAGTACACTCCTAGTTCACTCTCAAGTCATTTTGTGACTGGATTTGTTATCTAAAAAAGTATGATAGTAAAATATCTTTAGAATCTCAACGGACCGTAACGTATAACAACTGTTATACAGTTCAGTCGATTCAGTACAGTAGCGTGATATGAAAACCACACTGACAGAGGAAACGGTCCTATTTCTAACTAACGTAACCAGCCATCCATGATTCAAACGATAGACATTTTTGATGGTCAATATAAGCCGTCGTTTTTGACGGCAGCGGTGTATTTTATTTAGTGGTCTTATAGTGGATCACCCATGCAGATGCAGGCAGCAGGAAAAGAAGGCGGACGTTTTTTTTTTTTTTTTTTTTGTGTGAGACACTACTCTCCCACAAACCAGACTTCCTGTCTCACACACAGAAAGGCCTCCAGTCTTAATGTTACCTCCATTTTATTAAGGCTTCATAGACTCATTGTATCTTATCCACAGTTGAACAGTGTTTATTCTGAAATCATTTAACATTAAGTGTTTGTTTTGGCAGGCTTTAGGAGTGGGGACAATGTCTCAGGCAGACAAAACGAAGGTGAGTGCCAAAGAATATTAACTTAAGTTTCCATCTGAACCAATGCAAAGCAGTTTGGGTGGGTTTAATCCGCCTTCCTGTTCACTTAGTCAGGTTCTGTGGTCCATTTCCCATGACCCCGGCCTCTGATGTGTCTGAACGTGGTTTACCAGGCTTGAAGGCACAACGACGACTTGTTTCTATGCCTGTAACTTATACCCCATCACTGCAAGAATGGAGAAATTAAGCCCTCACAAAAAAGTGGAGCTAAACCCTACCTAACAATCACTCGTACAGTCATTCTAAATGTGGCAGGGGTTTTCTTGGTTAATGAACATGTTGCCACAATTAGCAACCCTGTTGTCCGCCCGAATACGTTTGTCCTTACCTATAGTAAAGGGTTGTAAATGCTGGAATGCAGGGGGGAAGCTCTATTACAAATAGGTGGTGGAGAGAAGTCAGCGCTGGCTCATCCAAACAGGCTGTTAGCGAACAGATGTCCCCTTTAACGTTGCTCTCCAGCACTAATAACTGGCTGTCATGGTGCCGTGATATAATGCTCTTGCCTCCTTTAACTCGAAACTGTCTTATTTTAGGTTTATCATGAAAGAAGGAAAGATTTCAGCAATTGTGCACAATGCTTTAAAAAAATTATAATCTAAAGATACTCTTTTGCTTTCCGAACATAATGACCGCTCCTGTCTGTTGTGCCAAACAGGGCCAGTTCACAAACCCAGAGACCCCAGGGTATGTTGGATTTGCCAACCTGCCCAATCAGGTCCACCGCAAATCTGTGAAGAAGGGCTTTGAGTTCACCCTCATGGTGGTTGGTGAGTGGATTGCTAAAATCAGTCTGTTAGACGCTCCAGGCGCAAATGAATGCATCTCGATCACCTGACCTCTTCTTAGCCTGGATGTTCTTTAGGAATGTTGCAGCCCCATTAAACAAACATCTGGGGAATGCTTGCTGTTCTATGATGTTAATGCTTTGGGCATGTAGGAAGAGGAAATGTTGGATTTTCTGTCCTGAAATGGACAACCTTTTCTTGTCATGGTTCTTTCTATTCTTGGGGCCACCTGTCTTGTGCTGTACAAAGCCACGGTTCTTCTTGTTTTCACGTGCTAGCAAGCAAGTTAAATTGTGTTGGATTTGGGCATAAATGCAAAGGTGTATGTATCGGGTCCATAAAGACAACTTGATCTTTAGAATAATGAACCCTGTATCACTTGGACTGTGTTTGTCCAACTGATGTCAGCAGCTGTGCAAACTCTGGCAGTTAACACTGAGACTCGCTGCAGGATTCTCTGTCTGCAGCGGAGGGTGGGTGGACATATCCCTCTGCCCTTAAAATAAGCCAGAGAGGAATGTTGCTTGGGAGCCCTGGCCGATTAATGTCACACAGGACAACGGCCTGGTTCTCTCGCTAGCTGCTACAGTTCAAATATTTAGTGGTTCATAGTTTAATGTTTTTATGACCAGAGTGCTCAAATTTGTCTTTACATTCAGGGTTCTGTTGCTGAGACTGAAATGGCAATCAGATGTATTGATTACCATTTTCACTTGACTTGGACTAGTCACAATTTTATTGAATTTATATATTCATTTGACTTGGTTTTAAAGTCATATAGATTTGGCTTTAGTTCGTTTTCTTCTTTTTATTATTTTTAATGTATTTTTTATCTTTGTAAAGTAAAATTCCATAGAAAATTTCAGTATCTTATATATTTATTTTTCTTTTATTCATTTGATACTTGGGACTTGACTTTTGTTTTCTACATTTAGACTTGGGACTTAATTTGAGACTAGCCTCTCAAAATAAAAGTGTGTTCTTGTAAGCTGTAGTAGTGCAGCAAACAGTGCTACAGTCTCGACCATTTATTCGGCGAGATTCTTGCGCTTGTTGACACTGACTGCGTTATGGTCCGTAGGCGAGTCTGGCCTAGGAAAGTCCACCCTGATCAACAGCCTCTTCCTCACTGACCTGTACCCCGAGAGAGTCATCCCTGGAGCCGCAGGTAAACACACACACACACACACACACACACACATTAAACTCGCCACATTAGAGAAGTGTGTTTGCCCAACGTCCCCGGTGTCTCTTCTCCGCTGACAGAGAAGATCGAGCGGACCGTACAGATCGAAGCCTCCACGGTGGAGATCGAGGAGCGCGGCGTGAAGCTCCGCCTCACCGTGGTCGACACGCCCGGCTACGGCGACGCCATCAACAGCCAGGACTGGTAGGAAGCGCCCGCGGGTTGGAGGTTTGGGGGGGGGCAGAAAGGGGAACACGTGTGTGGCGTCGCCATGCACAGTGGCACAGCGGGTAGAGCAGGTCATCTGGTGATCCAAAAAGTCACTGGTTCGATACCTGCTGACTTCTGTCTAAGTGTCGAGGTGTCCCTGAGCAAGACGCCTAACCCTAACTGCTCACGATGTGTTGGATGGCGCCTTGCATGACAGACACCACCATCGGTGTGTGAATGGGTGGATGTGAGCCACTGTACAGCGCTTTGGGTGGCCTGTTTGGTACAAATAAGCGCTATATAAATGCAGTCCATTTACCTTTCTGCCCCAGCTTCAGCACCATAATCAGCTACATCGACGACCAGTTTGAGCGCTACCTTCACGACGAGAGCGGCCTCAACCGCAGGCACATCGTGGACAACAGAGTCCACTGCTGCTTCTACTTCATCTCCCCGCTGGGCCACGGGTGAGTCCTGCCACTTCATAGGGGGGGGGGCGTAGGGAAAATGGGCGTGGCCATGTGGAACATGTGCAAACAATATGGAAACATTTATACGGTGGGGGGGATCGTTTTGGACCTCTAATCCGGCATTTTCCTTTTTTAGAGTTGTGGTGATCTCCGCTTTCAAAAGCCCATAGATTTAGGATGTTGCACAAACGGACAAACGCTAATTCGCTGTCTTATTTCCCCCCAAAGCATCTCTGTCTGTAACGTTAACGCTGTAAAAATACCCCGGGACGGGGTCCCATTGTAACTGCATCCACCTCCTTATGTGTCATTGTGCGGCCGTGCGCACACCACAGTGCACGGTAGAGGCATGTACCAGAACGGGCCCCATACATACATGCATGCACTGCAACAAACGACGACGTGCATCACTCATCAAACTAACACAGGCACGTCCTGGCATAGTTCTGCAGTGTTCCTGTTCTAGACCTCCACATCGTACCGCGACCCATGTATCGTATCGTGACCCATGTATCGTGACCCATGTATCGTGACCCATGTATCGTGATCCGTATCGTATCGTGATCCGTATCGTATCGTGATCCGTATCGTATCGTGACCCATGTATCGTGATCCGTATCGTATCGTGACCCATGTATCGTGACCCATGTATCGTGATGTATATCGTGACACTGGACGCAGTGTTCACTTCATTGTGTTCACCTCCGTCTTCCCCAGCCTGAAGCCGCTGGATGTCCAGTTCATGAAGGCCATCCACAACAAGGTCAACGTGGTGCCGGTCATAGCCAAGGCGGACACGCTGACCCTCAGGGAGAGAGAGAGGCTCAAGCGAAGGGTGAGGACGACACAGCCACTGTTGGTGTTGATAAATCTATCCTGTGGGGGCAGAGGAGAGTAGTGGTCTGGGCGTTCCCCTCCCAGCTGGAAGGTTATGGCTTCCAGCCCCGGAGTCGGCCCGCCTGCAAGCCTCCTTGGGCAAGATGCCTAACCTCTATCTGCTCCTTGTAGCACTTGTCATCGTACTTATTGTTAAATCGCTAAATGACCTAATTGTAAAAGAGTAATTGTGTACCTCATAATTAAAAGGCTTGTTTTTTGTAGCAGCCGACATGAGAAACAATCATCGCTTTTGATCTTTTCTGAATTGTGCTATAAAGATGCTACGATGGAAATGACTTCCAAATTTAATATCTACCACAAGCTTTCCATTTTGGATTTAAAAAGGGTTAATACTTTGCTGATCTGGGACCTGTTATATAATCTAAGATGAGCTATTCTCAGATTTAAGAAAAGGCTTATCAAATGGTTTTTAGCAGTGTTCCTTTTCCTTACCGACATCTGCTGCAGAACTCTGCCTTGCCCAAGATGCCAATCGGGTTTTTCAGTACAAACCATAATTACCAAACACCCAGCCTCCATGTTCTGCATGTGATCCTTATTATTATTATTATTATTATTATTATTATTATTTTCTCTTTCTTTCCGTCTTAGATTCTGGATGAGATCGACGAGCACGGCATTAAGATCTACCACCTTCCCGACGCCGAGTCGGACGAGGACGAGGACTTCAAAGAGCAAACTAGGATCCTCAAGGCAAACCCCCCCCGTCAATTTAAGGCTGCTTTTAATCCTGTCTGTCCGAACTGAAGTGGAAGTTTAACACTACTCTGCACTGCTCTGTGGCAGGCCAGCATCCCCTTCGCCGTGGTGGGGTCCAACCAGCAGATCGAGGCCAAGGGGAAGAAGGTGAGGGGCCGCCTGTACCCGTGGGGCGTGGTGGAGGTGGAGAACCCGGAGCACAACGACTTCCTCAAGCTGCGCACCATGCTGATGTGAGCGGCGCACTGCACAGCCCAACACGGGAATTCTGTTGGCTCTCTTGTTTACGTTTTACGTTTACATGTACGCTGTTTTAGCAGGCGCTGTTATCCAAGGCGACTTACAATCGGTACATTTGTCAACAGTTGAACCGGTTAACCACCAGTGTTTTTTCAAGCAGATAACATTCTCCCAGAATAAGGACGGCATCATGTCATATGGTTACTTCACTTGTGCATTTTTAGTACATTACTCAAAAGTAAAAATACCGGCAAAGTGCTAAATATTCTAAAAGTAGAAAGGAGGGAATTTTTATTTTTTAAAGGAGGATAGAACAAGGATTGCTCTGTTTTTGTGTCTTGTTTTCATTTCTATTTTTATCCCTTTGGAAGACATAGGGGCTGTACTTGAGATTATTTTTCTGTTTGAGGTGGGGGTTAGTTAGCTTGTTGAAGCTACAACCTCAAACTTTCCAACTGACCTACAGTAAATAAGTGACTACTTCAGTGTATGGACAGCGCATGGGCCAATGGGGGCCTGTCTGTTGTCTCTGGTGGCTCAACAGCTGTTGACGACACGACATCACTAGTTGTCCTGTAAATGTCAGCCTTAGACACCAACTTATAAAAACGACTGCATTACCTCATTTATTATGAGAAGTCGAAGGTTGCTGCTTTATCAAGTAAAACATTTGGCAACTCCATTTATTGACAAATGTACTTTTTTTTTTATTGCAATTGGCTTTGGATAAAAGCGTCCGCTGCGACTGTAAACGCATTCAAACGCCCATACAAGAGCATGTGATTGGTGCGGCTGACCTGTCCGTCTCCTTCCCTCCAGCACTCACATGCAGGACCTGCAGGAGGTGACGCAGGACCTCCACTACGAGAACTTCCGCTCGGAGCGTCTGAAGCGCGGCGGCAGGTTGTCCTCCCACGGTTACGCTCTGCCTCTGTCGCCTGCGTACGTACCCGTCTGTCTGCCTGTCTTTCTGCACCTCCCCCCCTCCCCCCCTGCCTCTGAGGAGCGGACCGCCCCCTAATGGCACACATGAGGATGTGCACAAAGTGATCACTAGATATAGATATAGATAGATATAGATAGATATAGCGACGACGTCACCAGCCAGATGCAGCCACACACACTGTCGGAATGTGGAACGGATGTATTGGGGTGGTTCATTTATATTTATTTTTTTGGAATTAGCGATTCCTAGTCATTTTTAGCATCACTATGCTATACTTCAATAGCTCAAACTCATAATATTGCATGTTTTAGTTGTTTAGAGTTTAGGTTTTATGAATTAACCTGGTTTGTAGATAGCCGGCATGTCATTCAAGTAGTTTAATAGGATAAATAGGATTACATTCTAGTATCTAGTGGTAACCTAGTATCAATTCACCGTCATTTAACCCTGACCGTAGACCAGAGAAGGTTTTACTGCCGTCCAGTGATGGCTGCTGGTGTAGACCGGTCCAAACCCCGTGAGTGGGACTGTCAGAGGTACCGTATTTGTTCTTCTAGCAGGGGGAGGTGTCTCTGCCCCCCCACCCCCCCCTTCGACTCTTGCACCTTGTGCTTCTCTTCTATAGCATCCCCCTTCCACTTTCTCTCTAGATTTGCCCCTCCTTCCCTCCCTCCTTTCCCATCGTAGAAAGCCGTCACTAACTCACCGACTGCCTTTCCTCCATGTTGCTTTTGTCACGTCTGCTTGACGCTACTAAAAATGACACTACACGCACTCACACATCAACCCGAGTAAGTGTGCACTATTCGGGGGGGGGGGGGGGGCGTTGGGTTCTCTGCTGAGCCATTATATTTGATTCTTAAGACGGTGGGGAGAACAGACTGTTCTAATCATACCATACCAAGGATCTATTTATCATCTGTAGAGCTGCAAATGCCCGCATGCTAACCGACCGGTGTGGTCATTCCAGGAAGGGACCGGAGCCGCAGGAAATGGACAAGGATATGATCCTGCAGGAGAAGGAGGCTGAGGTAAGATGACGCACGAGTTGGTGTTTTCCCATGTGCTATAAGTATTCCTCATTTCTTGTATTAGTGTCTCAGTTCAGTGGGTTTCAAACTGTGGCTCAGGGTTGCAAGTCGACCTCAGATGAGTTTAAAATCTAGTGTGGTAAAATATATCTGTACACTTTTTTTTTTTTAGCTGTGTTCATGGTGGTTGATACAGTAGATTATTTTGTTGTATGTTATGCTACACCTCCTTTTGCGTCTCGAAAGGGAAACCATTGTCATTGGTAATTTATAAGACTTTCTTATTGTTCTCAATTTGTTGACCTGAGTAAGATTAAAAGTGGTGTGTGTGTGTGTGTGTTTCTACTCTGTTCAGCTGAGGCGAATGCAGGAGATGATTGCTAAGATGCAGGCCCAGATGCAGCAGAAGGAGGACGGCGAAGGAGAAGCGTGAACTCCTGTGGTGAGGAGCAGGGCCCACGTACACGCTCATAAACACAAAGCACACAGCGCCTGTTAGGGTTGGGTATCGTTCACATTTTAACTGGTACCTAACGGGACCTTTTTTCGGTACTTTGCTCTCTCTGTAATAACAAAAATGTAATTTCGGTCCAAACTTGCATTTCGCATCACAGATATTGCAGCGAGCGTTGTCTGTGGGATTACAAGGGTGCCAAAACTCCGTAAACTTGTGTTTTGAATGCCGTGCTTGTAAATTGAGGTTTGTGCGTGCAAGTGAAGATTCGCAAATGTGTAATTTAATTTCGCAAGCTTGTATCATGATCTGTACGAAAAATACAAATGGACGCGAATGTTTTAATAAATGTTTGCATTGTGAATTTTACACACCATGATAGAAGCTTGTGACATTAAATTACATAAGTTGCTTTGGATAAAAAGCGTCTGCTAAATGCTGTAAATGTAAATGTTATTATACATCCATGATATAGCCACGGTAACATCCAGTCTCTTTCTCTTGTAGGTTTGACCGGCGAGGCAGAGGAGGGAAACCTGGTCTTCGACTTGTGCTGGTTGCCACTATCTTAGTTTATTTCACTTTTTTTTTTCTTTTTTAGACCATATGTATTCAAGCAGTGTTATGTTTATATATTTACATGCCATTTTTTTTCTTTCTATATTGCTATTTGCTTAAATGAAGTACTACGACCCTAGAGAAATATTTTAAGTACACAGCCAACGGGAAAGATTTTCTCCCCCATATTGAGAAGCCAAAGCATTGCTGCAAGTCAATGCTGTTGTCTGTGGTAGTCCGTTAAGCCCTAAAACCCCTTGCCAGCTCACGCCGGGTTTTAAATGAAACGGTCAACCACTGTGAAAGCTGTTCCCTTCTTTTTTGTTTACTTGTTATAATGGCAGTTTTTGAAAGATAAGGTGCCTGGAAAAACAAGCTTCCCTTCAGTGCTGCTCTCGCTAGGTCCACCTGCCTGTGGTTTCTTGTGACATAATTCCGCTGTGACCCTTGAACGGCTCTTGTCTTCCTTCGGGACCTGACAAATGAAGGAAATGCAAACCGGGGTGTTTATTGACTAACGTGCCTCTATAGGGGGCTTTTTAAAAACAAAACAAACACACTCATTTCCCTTGGGTGTGTGTGTGTGTGTGTGTGCTCTACATTGTGAAGTGAATCAGTGAGCATCCTAAAGGGGGAAATACAAATATCCAGTGTGATTGTGACTGTAACGTACGCTGAGAAGCGGATACTGTATTACCACCCCCCTCAAGTGAGATTTTATGACTGAATCTGTTTTGTGGCATCAAGCCCATACTGTATTTAAAGTCCCCCCCCTCCTTATGCCCCTTGTAGCAGCGTAGGGGTGGCTAACTGCAGAGCCATCTGAAGGAAGGAGTTGTCATGTAAGAGGTCAGATTGTTCGTTTTTATGGATTTGCGAAGCTTCCAGCCTAGATCCACTGACGCCCGCTTCATCAAATTATGCAGCTGGTTCTTAGGCGGGCTGGATCCAGGCTGTAGAGCTTCATTAAATGCCGGAAACCTTGACGGGTTTCATTGCTCACCCCTAACCAGTTAATAAGGGAGAACTAAAAACCGTTTGGACTGCTGGAGTTGCGTGGTAGTGTCTAAGGTGGCCCGGTGGTGTCACTGTAGCCAGCATCTTGCCTGCCACCCAAGGCCTGAATTTTTAACATTCCAGTTTATGCTGTTTTATCCAATAACAAAGTACCAAATAAAAGTTCTTTATGTTATAATAAAAATTTTAATTAAACTTGGAAGTCTCTGTACACCTGTCCTCACCTGTATCTTTTATTACATTTTTTATTAAATAAAAAAAAAGAAAAAGAAATCCTACATCTATAATTACAATTATATTAGGTCATTTAGCAGTGACTTACTATTGCATGCTGCTATTACATGGAGCCGGTAGGTGTTGGGCATCTTGCTCATCTTGTGTTCGCAGCGTTTCCATAACATAACCGAGAGAAGCCTATTCAAAATACTCTCCTCCATAAACTACAATTTGAACGTTAATATAATCCTGAACATAACTTAGCCCTTTCAGATGGCAATGTTATCTGTTTTGGGGAGCTCTGACAGACTAGTAGTTCATTCTCAGCTAAAAGGAGAATGTTGAAATAATTTTCCAGGGCATTTTACTTTCTCATTGTATTTTCCATGACTGGAAAATTGGTCAACTGTTCTCCAGGTTTTCCAGGACACATGGGAACCCTGTTATAGCGTTGCACTCTCGACTAGCTATTTAATCAAAGATAACCGAGACAGAACATAGACATTTTCCATAGACTTTATTATAGGATTTTTCCCCCGTCTCAACGTAACGGGTAAACAGAACGCTCTAAATGTCATGGCTTGTCACCTTAAATACTCTCCGTTCTTTAAAGAAAAACTGTAAAAATATTTAATTATAACTAATTTAAAGATCTCTGATGGGGGCTGGGCCAGGTCCCGGAGGGAGAAAAGTGGGGGCTGGGCTGGGCAGGGTAACGTCCAACTGGGGTTTCACCGCGAGGACGGGGTGGTGTTACCGTTTAAAGAGAACCTGGAGGAATGGAAAAATATGAAAAGCTGAACTCTCGTGTTCCGGCGTAGTGTCCGGGTTCCCAGGCCACTATCAACAGACATTAAAAAGGTCTCTTTGTTCTGTGCCCTGACCTGCACACTCTCTCCATCATGTGCGTGACGAGGCGGTCGGAGATGCCCGGACACGACTCCTCGGCGAGGTTGAAGGCGTTCTCCAGCTCCTCGATGGCCCCTACTCCTCCTCCGCTGGCCCGCCGCTTCTCCTTCAACTGGGCGGAGGAAGACCATAAATAAAAAGAATAGACCCCTCCCACTATACTATTTTAAACATAAACAGTGATAAAGGGAGGAAATGTGCGCAGTGTGAGGTCTTTCACCAACATGCCATTATGCCGATTTGCATTAGGCACGTCAATAACAACAAACAAACAAAGAACGATCCATCTCTGTTCAAAACAGAGATAAGACTCTTCATTTTGCGTGTCAGTTAGGCCTAATCCTCTCAGCCTGACTGCATTTATCCCATTTTTTTTTTATATCCCCAAACTGTTTATAGGGCTTTGAAGTACTGCCAAATTAACATGAAGTACTCCTAAAGCCCTGCCCCTACGGACTACTTTGGACTATTTTGCAATGTAGCAACTAAATCCAATTGGATAGAAAAACAACTAAATCTAGGTGCCAAAACGATTTTATTTGACATTTTTGGGGTAATCTGACCTGAGTAGGCAGAAACGTCACGACAGACAAGGTTGTCGCATAGTGGAGGGGGTTCTCACTAATTTAGAACATTTAGGAACAGCTATATACCATTACTATATTCGACCACAATATTCTACACTACTTATTTGTTGCCAGTTGTTTAACCTCACAACATTTACACTGCACCATTGATGGTTATTCAGCTGTACTTAAGCCGTACCTCTCTGAAGATGGGGGTGACCAGAACCGACAGGCATTTCGACTTCGGTTGCCTCTTTACCGAATCTGTGGACTAAAAAAAAAGAAGGGAAAAACAGCAGGAGTTGGATCTTGTAAAAACGCATGTATACTGTGTGTGTGTGTGCGCGTGTGCGCGGAACAGGCCTTACGTCTGAGTCTGTGTGCGTGTAGCCCTTCTCCAACTTGGACATGGAGCTCTGTCGGACTGTGGGGAAGGTCCAAATAGGGCAGTGGCTGTCGTCGCCGTCGGCCTCACTAAGGCAGGAGAGAGAGAGAGAGGGGGGGGGGGGGGGGGGGGG
>JAODLI010000009.1:211630-247309 GCA_027575585.1 Percopsis omiscomaycus | reverse complement strand
ATGTGGTGTTCCCCTACAGAGCTATGTGGTGTTCCCCTACAGAGCTATGTGGTGTTCCCCTACAGAGCTATGTGGTGGTCCCACAGAGCTCTGTGGTGTTCCTCTACAGAGCTATGTGGTGTTCCCCCACAGAGCTATGTGGTGTTCCTCTACAGAGCTATGCAGTGTTCCCAGAGAGCTATGCGGTGTTCCCAGAAAGCTATGCGGTGTTCCTCTACAGAGCTATGCAGTGTTCCTCTACAGAGCTATGCGGTGTTCCTCTACAGATCTATGTGGTGTTCCTACAGAGCTATGACTACAAATATAACGGGGGCTTAGCCAAGAAAATTACGACGGTCAGCAAACTGTATGTATTTATAAGAATTATTACCAACAAAACTGACGGAGATCGTCAATCAAGCAAGGGTCTGTACTCTAAATAACTAAATGAGCATGTACGTAAACGCCTCTACAGTGTAATATAGTTACAAGGAGGTAATTTAGCAGACACTTTTATCCATAGCGACTTACAGTGAGTTCAGGGGTTAGGCAGGTAGGCAGGCCAACTCCGGGGCTCGAACCCATGACCTTCACAGGGGTGTAGTGGTGCGTGTCACACCATGCGTTATCATTACTGTCTCCTGTGGTTGTTTCCTCTGTAGGACTCAGCTGGACCTGGCCATGGACATGACCCCTGACGACTCGGGCTTAGTGGACGCCTCTTCACTACAACGCCAGGTAATCTCAGTCGGGCAGCATAACACGGCACCCAGTACATGCCCTACGCATGCAGTGCACTTGTTAAAGTACGTTCGCTATGAATTAGGCCCTCATTTGCAGTAGGAACTGGACCATTAGCCATCGCTGGTTGTCTTTGTCATCCTCCATTCACTTGCATTCTCCAAATAATACTTCTAAACGTGTCTGCTAACCTAATCTCCCTCCCTACTAGAATTGAATTTGATATAACTATATCGTACATGAAACCCTACAACAATTTGATTATGCAAACCGAGCGCTTTGCAGACAGGTTAGAAATATGTTTTGGGGAAACGGTGGATGTGAGCGGCACATGAAAACTTTCCGTTTTGCGAATGCTGGAATAAAAAAAAAGAAAGAAAATGTTTTGCCCAATGTCAGCATGAGGACAAAGTCAAACTCTAGACTTCTATCATAAAAGCTGAAATCCACAATTATCTTTTCGCAACAAATTGCCCTGTTATTCCACTCTAAGGTGGGGTAAGATTACATTATGCAGACTGTTAAGAGATGCTCTAAATAGACCTCTAGAAACAATTTGTGTTTTTGTTTGTGTGTCGCCTTGATGGGTGAATGTGTGTAGCAGGCAGGAAGTGATGTATTTTCCTGCTATTGACAAATTTAAGACTGGTATCTGATGGCAGATTCACACACGCAACATTAAATGCTCTGTGGTCCTTGTCGTTTTAACATCATTTTCACCACTGGAGAGTAAAATTAAACAAAAATTGATTTCGGTATTGGTAATTAACTGCTTTTGTTCCTGGGGCTCTAACTAGATGAGTCGATTGAGGGAAGCTACTGAAATTACTCGCCAATTTGTTCATTCAGATTGTGAAGCTTAACCGACGCCTGCAGCTACTGGAGGAAGAAAACAAAGAGCGCTCCAAGCGAGAAGTGGTCTTGTACTCTGCCACAGTGGCCTTCTGGCTGGTCAACACCTGGATCTGGTTCCGTCGCTAGGTCTCCCAAACCACTGGCAGCCAATGCAATTCCTCATTTAACTGGATAAATCTCTTGCATGGACATGAGATAGACTTCCCTTACAGAGATGCTCAACACCTGCCCTCCTCGTGAGATTACACATTTGTAAATTCTACTTTTGTAGTTTGGAATAAGCTACAGAGGTTTATAATGGGAACAAGGAATTGCTTAAGCGGCAAATGTTTTGAGAGACCAAAGTTGCTGTGGTTCTGTAGTCTTCAACACTATAACTTGTTCTTAAAGTGTCAAATTCAAGATTAAATCTAGAGATGCCATAACGTTTTGCCCTGAATGTCCTTCTGAGTCCTGTCCTGCTCAAAACATCCTCATTTACAGCAGTTCAATATCGATGCAATGTTTTTATGTTGTTTTTTTTTACATTTTTTATCTATACCAGCCACATGCTGAGTGGATTACTGTTGGATTTTGATATTCATACTCATCTTGGATGTAAAAAATAAGAGAATATATGAAATGCTGATTGATAATTAATTTTTATTTTATTTTCCAACAATTATGACCAATTGTTTTTCCCCTTCTTATTTCTTACTATCCACAAGCATAAAAGCATGATCTGTTTGTGTTATATTGAAGTCTTACAGTCTGTATGAGGATATATGTAACCAATGTTTATCTATAATATTTGATGTAGTTACTTCAAAAAAATGAAATACTTGTATATCTGATTTATTATCAGAAACAACACTGTTCTAATGATTGTTGTTTAAGCGCTGTACCAATCACCAAGTCTTAAGTTAAACATTAATTTATTTTATTATTTGTAATATATGAACTCATTTATTGTAAATAATCTGTTATAATAAATTATGGGTGTTTATCAGTCAATGCAAAGTCAGTTTCCTGCTCAGTAGCCCCCTCTCTTGCTCCATTCGTGTAATGGCAGTTAAGTTTCCGGATGTGTACACAACACAGAAGCATCACTACTTTGCTACCTGTCGAGAAGCACGATGGGGATTATTAAACTGGCAGATTTGATTCGTACAGAAGCACCTGCTGCTATTTCCCACAAAGACATCAGTGACTACACAGGTGATCATTCGGATCTTTCATTTCGTGTTTCACTTGCATTATCGAGGCAAAGTTGGCTAACATGGCTATCAGCTGGCTAACTAACAGGACATTTAAACTACAACCTCATTAGCCATTGAAATAAGACAGGGGCGGCGATCTTTAGCTGGATGGCATTTGTTGCGGATGTTGACTCCAGTATTAAAATGCTATTATTTCGTTGCATCTGACAGGAAAGGTCGTTGCTTTAGATGCATCTATTGTAATGAACCAATTTCGTGCAGCAGTGCCTTCGCTGACTTTAAGGTAGGTAAATCACTAGTGTCACACTACTCTATGCGTCCTTGTTCCTAGTTTATACTTTCTGAATTGTCTCCTCTCTCCAGCACCTTGACAGGAGTGTTCTTTCGGACACTAACCTTCCTCGAACATGACATAAAGCCAGTCTTTGTGTTTGACGGAAAGCCTCCGGGGGAAAAGAGAGCTGTTGTAAGTGTTGAAGCTGATCTCGGTTCTCATCTTAATAGTAGTAACAGAGTAGTATTATAATTATACTGCAAATCTCCCCTCCTCCCGCCTCTTAATATATTAATACTACAGGGGCGAGGTTTAGAGGCCAATAAATCGAATGTCTTCCTTCAGATGCGTGTAACTATAAGAACGGCCGAAGCGCAGTTGTTGAAACGCAAAGGAGGTTGATAGCAACCCATTCTGATATGGACAATATTTCTTCCCCTTTCAGCTTGAAAAGAGAGCTGAGGCCGCTAACTGGCGCTCTCCCACAAAGCACACGGGCACAGGTAAAAACTGAAAATGCGGGGCTATGCTTTATATCAGTTGTATTCAACATCATTGAATAATTATTAGCTATTAAATTTTTTTTTTCTGCAACCATCAGCGTCTTCTCAAACTACAGACTGCTGCCATCTACTGAAGCTTCTCGGTGTGCCCGTCATTCAGGTTTAATCTGCCACACACAAGCCCGTTCCCAGCAGGCGGCTGCGTATATATAGCGCTCGCGGTTCTGCCGCAAGACTGTATAACTAGCCCCATAAACACCCCAAGAGTCTAACCCTCTCCCCTGCCATCCTACAGGGTCGCTACAATATATACGGCCGTTTCAGACTAGACTAGTGCCGTTACGCCACTGGCGTGTCTCTCTGTTCGCTGTCGCCCGCAGGCTCCAGGGGACGGGGAGGCCCTGTGCGCCCAGCTGACGAAAGAGGGCATCGCGTACGCGGCGGCGTCTGAGGACATGGACACCCTGCCCTTCGGAGGAAACGTTCTCATCCGGCAGCTCAATGCCAAGAAGGACGGGTAAGAACTGCGCTGTTGTCGGCGTGCTACTGGGAGACTTCGGAGCACAGCGTGTGAAATATAGTCCATAGGCAATTTCTCGCGCTTTTATGTTTTGAACCGCATTGGTCCGCACAAAAATGTGGGGATGGGGAGGGGTAGAGAAAGGGGTGTGTAGAGGGAGGAGTAGAGAGGAATACGAGCCACTCAGCACGCTCAAACCAAAACAATGTATTTGTAAAGCTGGTTTCAACCATGTGAATTCCTTTTTAAAGTTTTTCTGGTAAAACTGTGTGTAGCGATCTAGCCGGTATTAATGGTAATTGTTTAGTGAAGTTAGGTCTTTTATATGGTTTGTGTGTATAGCTTTCATGTGGAAATCCTTCTTTTTCACAGTGACATCACTGAGTATTCTTTACCCAAGCTCTTAGATATTTTGAAAATCACCTACGAAGAGGTAAGCCTCAATAATTTTGATAATTCAGCTTCTATACAACCTGAAACATTTGTGATACATCGAGGCTTTACCATTTCAGTATACGATGACTAAACTATGACTGGCCTGATATACTCTTCATAAGTAATCTGACTTCTGGTTTCTCCCCACCCTACTAGTTTGTGGACCTGTGTATCCTGTTAGGCTGCGACTACTGTGACAAGATCGCTGGCTTGGGTCCTAAGAGAGCCCTGAGTCTGATTCAGCAGCATCGTTCCATCGAGAAGGTGGTTTTGCACGTCAACAGAAAGGTGCGAAACGGACCCCCTGAGAGATTGGGTCTATTTCCACAGCCACAAAATGAAGCCGTGAGTTGGATTTGTTTTTGTGCCCCTCTTCAGACCCACCCTATACCACACTTTTGGCAGTACCAGGATGCGAGGAAGTTATTCCTGAGCGCTCCTCAGACCACGCCCCCTGAGCTGGTCTGGACAGAGCCGGATGAAGAGGCCCTGGTTGAGTTTCTTTGTCGCGCAAAACATGTCAAGTACGTACGTACGTACCTGTGCAGTATTACCGCTGGCGCCGATATCCACTTCTATGTTATTCGTACGACAAAGACCATTGTGACTTAGAGGCACAATTACAACTAGGCCATTTAGCGGACGCTTTTATCCAAAGCAACTTAAAATAAGTACAATGACAAGTAGTATCAAGGGTGCTTACAGGTAGGCCAACTCCGAGGCTCTAACCCCAGACCTTCCGGCTGGGAGTCGTACACCCAGACCACTAGACTATCCTGCCCCCTACTGGATTGTGTTAGGGTTCCCCTAGAACCCCACATTCCCTTTCCAGCTCGCTGTTTCTGTTTTGGAAAAACAAATATGCAAGTGTGCAAGGCTGTGGGTGGAGAAACATGTGAGCCCATGAGATCTGTAGAGGGAGGAGTAGAGAGAAATGGCAGCTACTCCGCGCTAAGTTGTGGGGTGACCGGCGGCCAATGTTTTTGTAATACTGATTTCATCCACAAGGGTAAATCCAGACACAAATGAAGGAGTGTACCTTTTTAAGTGTGTGTGTGTGTGTGATTGTTTGTTTGGAGGGAGCACAGGGTCCGCGTACGAATGGAGAAGTTCCGTCAGACACGGGAAAAGAGAAGACAGCAGAGGGAGGAGGACCAGGCCGAGGGACACAGCAGACAGACCCGCATGGAAGACTTCTTTCGGGTGACGAGAAAGAGGCAGCAGGTAAGCGTGAGCTCGCGGTCAATTGTCTTTCCTAAAGGTGCCCTAAGCGATGTCTGGAGCAAACAAAAAAAGAGGACCAGTGGTTTACATAGAAGTGGGTGTTTTAAACTATATGTACTAAACTGTAAACTAAGAAATTGAGTTACAGAAGGAGCTATAGCCTTGCAAAGTTTTTTATTTTTTTAACATAAAAAGTGTACATTTTTAGAACAGTGCATGTTTTTAAAAGCCCCTATTCGAGTCAACCATTCAATTTTGAAAAGTAAATTATAAGATTATTTGGCAAAAGTATACACACACACAAATCACATCTAATGCAAATTTGCATTGGCTGATGTATCCTAATTGCTCTTCCTGTTTTTCTTGCAGCAGATGAATTCTGATTCTGGGGATTCAATACAGTGCAAAGGAAAGAAACCAAAGACAAAATAAAGGCTGCCACTTGTCGGTACTGCATTTTGGATGAAATTGAACCACGGTGTACTTTTTTTTTTTATTATTATAATTTTTTTTTTAACTTCAATGTCACATTGAAAACATGGAGCTCTACTCTATTGACCTTAGAGTAACTTGATCTGGCCTTTACAAGACATTCCCTAGCGCTGTAAGCAAGCACTGCGAAGCTTAGCCCCAGAACGGGAGGCTATCAAAACGGTGTTTCTCAGCCTAATGCAAACAGAGAACGCCAGAGGAGGCGGCAGACCATTATGAAAGGGAGCAGTGTCACCTCGGCCAAGATAGGAGACAGGCGATGTCTCATTACAAGATATTCAGCGGACACCTGTTGTGTGAAGGATGCCAAGTGTGAGGCCACAGACCTGAATTTAAAAATCTGTATATTAAAGTGCTATTATCTTTTTAGAGGTTGAGTTGAAAAATGCCCATGTGGAGAAATTATTTTTTATTTTGTACAAGAGTTATGTTCTGTATGAATTTGCTATTATTTTTATTAAAAGAAACTCGACTGTGCCATGTGTTTGTGTGTGATTTGTGAAGGGTATATTCAGGTGCCATACCATACTATATAGCGGGTGAACAACATAATTGTTTTTATTCATGCATTAGAATGTGAAGCACCATTCCACTTCACTAGGTGGCGATAGTGTTCCCGAAGTTTCCTGGCCTCTCCTTTTTACTTTGTAAAGAAGAAGAAACATTAGTCGCCCAGCCTCCCAGCTAGACATCTCAGCAAGGTGTCTGGCCGCCGCCGTTGCGGTAAAGTCCCCAAAGACATCCCCTCCAAAGTCCCGCAGAAACTTGTCCCGTCGACGATAAGCCCGTTGTTTTGGCCATGGCGACGAGCGCGAAGCGAAAGCAAGAGGAGACTCATCTGAAGATGCTTCGGGAAATGACTAGCCTTCCCCCGAATAGGAAATGCTTCGACTGTGATCAGCGCGGCCCGACCTATGCCAACATGACAGTGGGCTCTTTCGTCTGTACCACCTGTTCAGGGATCTTGTGAGTTTGCTTTACCAAAATCGATTTGATTCTCCGCTGTCAAGGCTGGATACGAGGCTTTACTTAGGTCTCTCTTGTGTGATGCGCCTAGGTAGCCTAATCTTAGCTCGTCAGCTAGTACGTTAAGTCGGGACAGGTAACGTATCTACAGCAACGTTAGCCGGAGGACACTAGGTTGGTTCGGGTTGGGCTGGGCGGCTGCACGCTTTGTTTATACATGCCATATATGCTGGGTCGTTCGTTGACGCTCTGTATTGGTGGTGGGTCGTTGGTGACCGGGGAGTAAAGAGTAGCGTTTGGTCAAGGTTAGCACTGCAACACACACACACACACACACACCTTGAAGTGCCGTAGAAGCCGTGTGTAGGTGGATCTCATAAGTTGCAAAACACTCTCTTGTATTACGAACTAGGCCAGTGGGTCGTCCTAAGATGCTCTCTGATTTAAAAGCTCCTGATGTAACCTACATCTTTTTCAAGATAGTAGTTATGAGTAATGAATGAGGGTGGCTCTACACAGTCCCTTCCAATTTCTTTTATTTCACTTCCTTTTAAGAGCTTAAACGTGTCCTAGTGGAAGGAATGACTCCAGCTTTTTTTATGCCCCCCTCTAACTGTCAGATTACAGTATCCGGCCACATCAGCTTCTAGATACCTTGCATAGTATTGTATCATACACCCATGTCAGCATTTGTACAATGCCTGATACTCATTAAATGCAGTATCGTGTGCTGCAATAGGAATTCCCAGCCTTTGTAAAGTTTAATTGTTTCCACACACAAGCTAAGCTATTTACTACTCGTCAAAGACGATGCCACTGATAAATGTATGTACTTTTGAGTTTCACTTTTTAGTTTTGGTATGTGAATCTCAGTTACAAAGTATAGCTTTGGGGTATTCCTCCATACACACAGATAACTTTTTGTTCCTTGGGTATGTTATTAAATGTAATCACATATATTAATGATACAGAATGATCGGGGGGGATACAGAATGATCGATTTTAAACATCTTAAAGGGACGCTCCTGCAATTGTCTGGAATTGCCCTTGTGGTTGAAACTATCATTACAGAAATGTTATTTTGGTTTGGCACACCTGAGTACTGGCAGGCTGGTAGTCCTCTCTACCCCTCCCCTTACAGCACCCCTAGATTCACACTGTTCTCTACCCCCTCACCCTAGCCATGTACATAATTGTGTTTCAAACACAGGCCTGTGTTATAACACAATCGAGGATTGTGAAATAGTTTACCAATTTTGCTATTTGTAACGTATATCCAAAATTGCGTGGCAATATGAAGTATGATTGTAATTTGTTATTGAAAGGCGCATAAAAACGTGGTACTCATCAGTGTATTTAAGCTATCTGATGTAGTGTATTATCTCTGCACTATTCCGGGAATCTCTCGTGCTATAACAACTATATTTCCCCCCCGGGGATTACTAAATCATCTTATCTTATTTAATCCGGAGAAATATCTTGGTCTCATGCTTACCACAGGCGTGGACTGAATCCCCCTCACAGAGTGAAGTCTATCTCCATGACCACGTTCACCCAGCAGGAGATCGAGTTTCTACAGAAACACAGCAATGAGGTATTACAGCTTCCTCAACTGCAATGGCATCGAACCCGCCTTTTAAGAGCATTAGCCGTGCTTAGGTGGTCTCTGTCAGTGCTTCAGCTCTGCGTTGCTAAATAGGCATTTTTCTCTCCGGCTCTCTGCTTACTCAAGTTTATTGGCATTCCTTTTCCCCTATCTTTCCCATCCCCCCCAACCCCCCACCCCCCAACCTCCCTCTCACACTTCCACCCCCTGCATTCCCATGTGTGTGTGCCCCCCCCCCCCCAGGTGTGTAAACACATCTGGTTGGGCCTCTATGACGACAGGACCTCGGTTGTTCCCGACTTCCGCGAACCGCAGAAAGTAAAAGAATTCCTCCAGGACAAATATGAGAAGAAGAGGTGGTGAGACAACGGCTTGATTTCTCTTTTGGTTGTTTTCATTTCCTAAAGCTCCACTGTGATACCACAATAGTTATTATAAAAAAAGAGTTACACTCTTGTAGCAGGGACACCCCTCTGTTTCCCCTCATACATGCCAGAGTGTGAGGGGACAGAGAGTCTCATCCGTAGACCTGCACAGTCGTGTCGTCAATGCTCGCATCGGATAGGTCCACAGAATGGCGTTTTTCCTATTGTATCGTCTTGGGTTACGCCAGTGCTCACGTTATGTTGTGTGCAGATAAATTGAGCTTTTGACATACATTTTGGATATGTTGTGATCTTCGTTTGCAAAGTTTGCTAACTGCTGAAGGTTAAAAGTAAAGTATGTCATCCCTTCCCAAACTCTTTTGGTCATCCTTGTCAAAGAATGACCCCGGAAAATGACTGTGCGGGTCTGTTCCTTATTTAAAGTCTTCACACTGATGATGGTCGTGTTAGAGCTGCATTGGTCATTTCTATTGTATATTTTATTGCAAAATATTAACATTGAATTGCTAGTAATGGAATTGGTCTTCCCAGAGAGCAACAGAGACTGCTCTCTGCCTCGCCGCCCTAACCAAAGCAATGTCTCAACTCCAGCAGGATAAAAAAAGTCTGCCTAATGGTCAAAAGAAGAAGATCAGGGCAGTTCTATCTTGTCACCAGACAGAGCTGCCAGTATGCCAAGTTATCCAGTGCAGTCTCTCTCTTAGTCGACTAATATACATAGAGTTTGTCGACTAAACCGTTACTTGTTATAATCGGCAGATCTGTAAAGTTTAAAGGTTCTACATTTGTGTGAGATTTGCTGTACATTTGGCAAGAATATTATAATTGATCCTCTTTCAGCTTGCGCTCTTCCCTGAATGCCTAGGTATGTTCCTCCGGACCAGGCGAGGGCAGTAGCCACCGTCCACGTCTCCGTGTCTGGCTCGTCGGCCAGCAGCACCGGTAGCACCCCGGAGGTCCTGCCCCTGAAGACACTGCAGCTCAACAAGACCCCACCTCGCCAGGTATTGATTGACTGATTGATTCTTAAGCTAGATTTATTATTATTATTATTATTAGTTTGCGCTAACTCGACCTGAATTCAAATTAAAGTTTTGTAAATGTAATCCACAATGTTTCCCCCCGGTAACCGTTTCTATGACCACCACACCCCCACCCTCCCTTTTGAACTCACTGTTCTAAACTAGTCTTTTTCATGTATCCACGTCCATGGCCCGGCCCAGTCCCCAGCGCTAGGCCGCTCCCAGGCTCATGGCGTCAGCCAAGAGAAGAAGTTTGACCTGCTGTCTGACCTGGGTGGAGACATCTTTGCCGCCCCGCCCTCTCAAGCTGCCAGCTCTGCCAACTTTGCCAACTTTGCACACTTCCCCAGCCAATCAGGTGAGCGCTTTGGTTTATTTATTTTGTGGAAGATATTCGTTCAAATTAAGTTTAAATACTCCATATACCGCTCAGCCATTTTGGTTTCCCATGTTCATTTGTTAGCAATTTATGTTTCTTTCATCCGTGGCAGCAACAACAGCTCAGGCTAATTCAAACGCCAATTTTGCCAACTTCGAGGCTTTTGGCAACTCTGGAATCCCATCTCATCTCGGCACATCACCCCCCTCAAAGTCCTATTCATCAGGTACCATTCCCCCACTGCCATGCCCATGGTGACGTGGTGTTCCCCCCGTTCCTGCATGCGCACTCATCTCATGTCCTGTGTCCGCTAGGCGGCACTGGTCAAGTTTCTTTTATTCAAATCACATCACAGTCTCTCAATGGGGCTGCACGGGCCCCCCTGTACCTTAAGGGGGCGCTGGTCCCATGTTTCTGAAGCAGTCGGAAAAGCTGTTTGAAGCGCAGTTCTCTTTTACGAGAATAGGAACTAGTTTTAAAGCAATTTTTAAAAGATTAAAATCTTGGAACTTTCCAAGCAATCGTTTCGGAACAGAGCGTGTAAACAGAATGCGGTCTCGACGTAGTCACTTCGCCATGAATGTCGGACCCAGAGACCGGAAGATATATTTAATTATAAATCGACCTGCAAATTGAAAGGCTTTAATGAATCGTTTTTTTAGAAGCTGTCATCTTAAATTTCGTCAATAGGTGGCGGTGTGCCAATTCCATCCGTGTCCAGCGTTGTTCCCACGCAGTCCCAGATGGGTGGTTCTGCCGAGGACCGCTACGCCGCCCTGGCCGAGCTCGACAACGAGCTCAGCTCATCCGCTCCCACCGGGAGCAACGTGCAAGGGTGAGAACTACTGTACACACACACACACACACACACACACAGGATTTTAGCGTTGTTACTAACGAATGTTAGCAACATGACAATAAATATTAGGTTTCAGTTTCCTGGTGGTAAAATGCTTTTAAAGCCCCTGTCCACACACAGCATTTTGAGTTAAGGTGGCTTATTGGACTTCTTCTCAGGTGTGTGTGTGTGTGTGTGTGCGCGCGCGCCCACACTAGGGCTGGGTATTGGCAAGGACCTCACAATACGATACATATCACGATACAAGGGTCACGATACGATTATATCACGATACATTACATATTGCGATATATTGCGATATTCCACATAGTAAATAATAAAAACAGAGCGTGTTTCCAGAGGAGGTACAGCCGTTAACATACGACGTTGTTCACCTGTAGGAATGTGTTTGGAGCAGTGCTAGGATCCTCACCAGCCCAGACTCAGCCCGTCTTACCCGGCATGCAGCCTGGCTTTGGAGGTAATCAAAACGACTTCTTCTAGTGAGCCGTCCACAATAAGACCCTGCGGTTTTTCCAATGGGTATTTTTAGTAACCGGCCTGTGTTCCCTCCAGCTGTGCCGTCCACAAATCCCTTTGTTGCTGCAGCTGTCGCCCCAGAGATGGCCACAAACCCTTTCCAGACCAACGGGAGAGCTCCAGCTGCAGGTGTGTGTGTGTGTGTGTTTGTGTGTATGCGTGAGAGGGTCGAGCTGTCTGGTATTCCTGTTTGCAGACATTTTTGTTAACTTGAACCAGGCAAGTTGTATTAGCAAGTAAGTATGCATGCTAGCTAAAACCTATTCCCCCCTCTCCTGCGTGTGTGTGTGTGTGTGTGTGTGTGTGTGTTTGTTTGTGTGTGTTAGCCTCATTCGGTACTGGCTCCATGAGCATGCCCGCCGGCTTTGGGAATGCGTCCTCCTACTGCCTCCCGACCAGTTTCAGCGGAACCTTCCAGCAGCCCTTCCCCGGTCAGGCCCCCCTACCCTACCCCCAGCCCGGGGCCTATCACCCTCAACCCAATGGTTAGTGCCCCCACCTACCGCCCACCACAACTCTCTCCCTCAGTTTGCTCCCCTTGTGCAGTACCTGCCGGCCACAGAAGAGTCAAAGGGCGGCCGGCTTCCACCCCTTGGGTCGGCGGCAGTGTACTTTTTACAGGCGCCATTTAGATGCTGGTGTGTGGGGACACGTGATATATCGGTGGCAGTTACTGCACAATGATAGGGGTTGCATTTAAGGTGGAGAGCTTTTCCTCCATATATCAAAACCATCTCTACACATTCATTGGGCCCTGTTCACGCCTGAATGCAACCGGGACCGTTAGCTCAGTTGTTAATGTTTCATTTGATGTATTTATTTTATTTATTTTTAACGTGTTTTAATCAGACTGCCCAGCATTAGATGCAAACATTTCCGATATAAATACATCAAAATGGAAGACGATGCACCTTTGGCCTTTTTTTTTGGCACCGTACTTTTGTAACGTCCGTTCCCACTCCAGGCCCTGCTTTCCCAGTCTACGGTCAGAACAAGCCCTCCATGACCCCTTTTGGGCAGCCTGTGGCTGGCCCTGGCATGTCAAATAACCCGTTCATGGTGAGCATGCGTCCTTGTTTTCCACTCTCTTTAGAGGCGTTTAAAGTGATATTGATCTTTAGTAGAAGCTTTTATCTTGCTTTCCTTCTTAAGTTCACACGTGGATGTTGGAATTTATTCTTCCAATTGGCCACTGTATTTAATGAATGATAACTGTATCTTAAAAAGGGGCAGGGTAGTCTAGTGGTCTGGGTGTTGGACTCCCAGCCGGAAGGTCGTGGGTTCAAGCCCCAGAGTTGGCCTACCTGTAAGCATCCTTGAGCAAGATGCCTGCTCCATGTCGCTTTGGATAAAACCAAATTGTAATTGTAAAAACATACTTCTATGCTCAGTAGACTTCATGTCGTATTTAAAAGCTCAACAATGTAAAATTGACACTACAATTGACATTCAAAAATATTCCATTTATATTTTTACAACAGCTATATGGGCATATGATATTTACACTCCTGTCTATTTAGTTTCTCCTTCCTTTCTATCTCTCCTGCTCCAGGCGGGAGCCCCAACGGGATCCTTTCCTTCCGGAGGTTCTTCCACCAACCCCTTCCTGTAGCACAACTTCCAGTCCTCACCACCGGGGGGCAGCATGCAGCACATATTCCGTCACACAGCTAGTGTAGCGGTACATCTTTTTTTTAAACAAAAAACAAAAGACTCTTTAAACAATGTGTTTTTTGGTTTTCTTAAGAAAAAAAAGTTTACAACACTATGAAGTACAAAGGACTATATAAAAGACTAAGACTGTTCTGGGAAGAAAAAAACAATAACAATTATATCCTTTGGCGTATATACAGCACATTATATACAATTTATTTTTTGTTTATGACTAAGCTTTTTGCGCATATCTTTTTTTGTAATCACAATTAAGTACATGCTACTATGTATCACATGGAGATAAAGAGGGTGAGTTAACCCACACGCCTTGTGGAAAAGCCACTACAAATGTATCTCCTTAAGTTAGGGTAGGCAGTTTAAGGCCATTGCCAGGGTGTTCATTCACATCTATGATCTGGGTGGATTTTGGCAGCCATAATGACCCGGGCATTTAGTTTGAGAAAGGGATTTGTTAAGTGTTTTATTTTTCTTATTTGTATTAACATAATTGTCATAATATTATTGGCACCAACGGGCAAAATAGACCCGCGGGTTCGATCGGAAAGGCAGAGTAGCTGGCCGAGTACGCTAGCATGGGGCATGTGTCCGCTAGCTAGGGCACGAACGCAGCGGTAGGCGCAGGCCTCAGGAAGTGCCCTTTCCTGTTTGCGTAGTCTCAAACGTGGGTGGAATGTCCTTACGCTTTCCCTAGGGTCCTGTCAACCGTCGCTGTTGCTCGAAGGAAACACGTGAGGAGCAGCAAAATGTGACATTACTATATCGGGAATGGATCGTTCGTACGTCTTTAGGTGCAACCACAGCACGCTTCGAGTAGGAATTATCGTCATGGTGACGGGATGAGAAAGATCACGTGAGCAGAGCAGTTGTCTTGTCAGTTGTCGCTGTTTTGATTGCTCTCTCTGCCTGCCACCTTGGCGGAGGTGGCAGGCAGAGAGACGCAGCCCTGCGGTAGCTGCACAGAGCATATCGCTGCCTACTGGCCATCTACGGTATAGCAGAGTTGGCAGCTAGGCCCTGGGGTGCTAAACAGGGAGACATTCAGGCTACGACTCAAATCCCTTTTGGAGAGAAAAGCCGTTTAAAATAACCACTGATCATTTCCCCACAGTTACTTAATAAATTAGTACTTTATTAAGAAAGAAAAGAAAAATACATAAAAACAGGAAAGTGATTCTAAAAGAGGCTGAGTGAGGGTCTTGCCTGTGCCACCATAACTAACAATACATTTGACAATGTGTTACTCGTCTTAAGTCATGTGTACATATATAAATATATGTATAAATAAATTAAAGATTTTTAACTACAAATGATGTCTGCTCAAGCGTTTGTATTTGTTCAACTCCAGATGCATTGTAATGAGATGATCTGCGCTTGGCCAGTCGCACTAGACATGATTCTGTTTTAGTAAAGATGTTTGTTCACAGAAATGCAGTTCTATGTGACAAAACTATGGATGTTTATATATTTAGCAAAACCTCAAATCATAATTACTACAAAAGTTAAGATTTTTCCAGGAACTATAAGGGGTGAAAATAACCATTTGTCTCTTAAGTAGATTATCCAAAAACAGATAAATGGTTAGTTCGTTTCGTACACAGCAAAAGCTAAAATTAGCAGGCCAACTAATTGCACACTAAAGGCTTGTCATCACCTTATATGACTCACGTACATTTAGTGTTAACGTTTTTATGTTGTCATTTCTCGCGGAAAACATGAATGAAAATGTACGCTTTACTGTTGCCATGGCGACACCTATGCACACAAGCACACGGTGCATAAACATGTCATCCCTTTTGACGGAAACTTTGTGCGAAGTCACCGGACAAAGCCCTCCGCCCAATAAAGATTGGCATCACTTGGCTGTTACCAAATCACATGTAAGTGCTTGTGTTTTACACTCCAACCGTTGATTTACCTTGACATCAGCATATAGGGTTTTCTGGAAAAGTGTGCGATAATTATTCCACCGGAATCCCCGACCACAGCTAGCGGTTGTCTTAGCTGCTAACAATTATTATTTATTTATACAGTCAATGCTAACAACAAGTGAAGCAGAAGAATGGGAATTAAACCAAAGTCTTCCTCTTCTCTGTACACGTTTGATATATTACACTTATATTTATCGTGCGTGTCTAGATTAGGCTACCCTTGTGGTGAGTGACACCTGGCTGCAGATTCATCAGTGGGAAGTCCATCAGTAGGCCTACTAAGGTAATCAATCATAGGAGCGGTATAGAGCTTTCACCGGCAGGTGCTTTGAATGATTATGTCGACCTACGTCACTGTTCCCATTGTTCCCATAACGACAGTATTAACACTGACATTTTGGAGGTCAAAAAATGTTGACTTCCAACAGTGACACACCTACGGTTAAATCCGATATTTCTTTATCGAGTCTTTCAAACAACATGGAGGTCTAAAGTAAAGATCCATACTAGTAGCATAGGCTACAGAGTCATCTGTTCGTACGTATGCATCGTTGCAATGTGGGCGACGTTCCCGACCTCAAGTAGGCTATTACGACATAGTGAACTATTTAACTAATGTAAATAACGTCCATACTCGTTAGACGCTATTTTGGAACGTCAACTTTTATTTATACAGTTTATGACGTCAAGCCACGTTAAACTTTTTTTCTTATAAATTGGCATCAATGGAGAAGTAGCTTAATGTAATGTAATGTAAAGCTTAATGTAAAGCTTAATGTAAATAACGCCCATACTCATGATTTCTGTTTAGTTGTTTGTGTTTTTGACAAGAGATGTCGGACAGAAATTTGGGGATCATTGATATCTGTTTTGGAACATTAAGCCACCTTAAGTCTTTTTCATGTTAAGCGTTTTAGAGTGTCCCGGGAATGTCGCCCACATTGCAACGCTGCAGAGGTAGGCCTACGAAAAGATGACTCGGTAACGAGCATGGATCGCATATAGCGAAAACTGATGATTCTTTAATCAAAGTATGTCCTGACTCCTGTCTTTTCTAGCTCGTCCACTAGACTGGCCACTGTAATTCTGCTCCGACTGACATTAGCAAACGTTTGCCTTTTTTCTGGGCCCACTACCTCGCACACTTTAAGCATGCACTGATTCACAGAGTTTCCCTCAGCAAATGGTGGCTGCTGGATCCAGCCACGATGAAACTGCCACCTGCTGCAGCCTCAGTCTGTGATTTAACTTTTGTGAACGTAGCCCGTTGTGATACGAGGCTCTTCTTTGACTCTGCAACCTTCTGTAGCTTATTTGTCACAGTGCTTCGATTCATGACTCCGGTAGGGCTATTAACCCCTGACAGATATAGGACAAAAGACTTAATTGTGAGGCTATTTTCAATTTCAACCTTTGATGTCACCCACTGTTAATTCCTATTTCTCCTAAATGTCAGTTATCTACCTATCTGTCTTTATGAGCATAACTTAAATGATTATGGAGTGTTTATTGCTGTAGATTGGTTTACCTAAAAAACGTAAACATAGTAGCCTATGGAGAATAGAGCATGCGGTGGTCAATCACTTCCATACACAGGAATCAGTGTCAAAGGGTGTGTTCAGAGCAACCGGCGACCTCTGGTGATGAAAAATGAATCCAACGTGAAAGTGCCCAAACCTGCAGTTCCTCTAATGGCCACTTGAGGCTGACTCAAAAAGCGAGTCAATCCCCACTTTACAGCAGAAATATACATGTTTACAGCCTGGTACAAAAAAACGGTTTTGGTTTCTACAGCTAGTTTCCCCGTTCATGAAAACTGTATGGGGGCTGAATTTGTATATAACTCATCAGTCGAAATTATATTAAGCCATCAATTTATCCATCTATACATCTGGTAGAGTTAGGCGGAGTCAGACGCTGCCAAGATAGAAAACCTATGGGTGACGTCACGGAGGGTTTGTCCATTTATTTATACAGTCTATGTTCACAGCCCCTGCTTGAATGGCAGGTGGTTTGTCATCTTACAATTTCGATACGATAGGCCCTAAAGCCATATAATATTCATGCGTTCTAAGGCTCTAAATTAACCTTGGACAGTACGTTCATTTTTGCCCTCATATAGCACTTTCACTATGTGACAAACCCCGGCTACATTTGCAGGTTATATGAAGGGAAATGGCTCATTTATTTGTGTTGGCCAGCAGTGATGTTACAACATACTGTATATTCCTTTACAGGTGACATGGAGTTGGTGGAATATATCGAGAAAATACGGGAAGCCCGGAAAGCTCTCGGAGTCTCACCGGGACTTCTTGGATGACCGATGTCTGCACCGTAAGAAAGAACAGTTTAAAACAAGATCTCTGCGCTCAGAAAAAGAAATGTAAACCGTCGCGAAAAACCTGCTGTGACCTGCTGCCTTTTGCAGGCCAGGTCACCGCAGTCTTTGGCTGCCGGATCTTGGAGTACGTCCGGGCTTTGTGCCAAGGCTGTTATGACTACCTGGAACGCCTTCCAGACCGTCTGCTGCTCCGCATATTAGCCCACCTGGACCTTGAAGATGTGGGGAAGCTCGGCAAAACCTCGCACAGGTTCAGGAAGGTGAGCTCAGGAGTCCAAACACCTTTGCTCAGCCTTGTCATTTAGTGTGTGTGTGTGTGTGGTTCGGGTTAGGGTTCAGGCCTAACAGGGTGTTAACGTGCTTTGCTTCACCATTTCACCAACAGTTGCTCCATCCTTAAAGGGACACTCCTCAATTATAGCAGTTTGTTTTGTAAAGGGGGGGGAGGGGGGGGGAGTCCATGAGCACTGCAGGGGCGGGGTAGAGAGCGGCGAGGGGGGGGGGGTCAGGAGGATCGATAGAGATCAGATAGAGCTTGTTGCGCTTAAAGACCCCAAAGCGAATCCTCGACACGACTACTAGTACTATTTATATATATATACTACCCGTTTTAGGCTTCATTTCATCTCAACGTGCGCCTACAAACATGGCATGGTGGTGGAACAGACAGCGAATGGCTAAAAACTGCAGAATGTCCATTTGCACTTTCCCTACGCGTGCATTCGCGAGGGACGAGGGAAAAGTGGGAGTTTTCGTGCATGGAAGGAGATGCATAGCCGGTTCTCTTAACGTACGTACATCTGCGCCTGTGTGTTCTGTTTCTGTCCCCACAGCTGTGTGGATCGGAGGGGTTCTGGGAGCAGGCAGTGCGCCGGCTCTGTGACACCGTCTCGGACGACATGACCTCCCTCGCCGCGGAGCTGGGCTGGAAGCGCATCTTCTTCACCAACAAGATGCAGCTGCGGATGCAGATCAGGCGTAGGAAGAACGGGCCCAGGCACACCACAGAAGTAGCCGGTCCAAACGGGGCAGGGTTAGACCCCCTATCCGGCGCCCCCTCAGTAAATCAGTAAATGAGGCAAAGGTCGATGGGCACAGTCCCGAAGCTCCAGTTGGCTTTGTTGTTGCATTACCTGGAACCACCTGGATGTTGCTGAAGATGCTCAAATAAAGCTGCGATTAGGTTTCTCATCACTGTGACTGGCCATGTTGTGTGTTTCTGTGTGAGAGGAGGAGTCCACACTCACCGAGGGCCTATGGGACATGATGACGTAAAATGATTCTGAAGTTTTTACTGTACTACAGGCCCGTGCAGAGAGGGGTGTTCTGGGGGGAGGGGGGGTCAAACCTCTGGCCCGTTCCCCCAGAAATCCAAAGTGCCCCTCTTCAACGTCAATTTAATAAATAATTATATGGTGGTCAATAAAACAAAATGAACTGAAATTAACGTGACAACATGCACAAAACAGTAGGAAACGCATCACACGAACGTCAGAGAATTTCCCAGTTTACTCGACCTAGTCCCTCTGTGTTGGTTACATTTCCACCGCAGCATTCAACACGAGATTCAAAAGAAAAATATGTAAAACAAAATATTTGCTTTTGTTACTGTAATTAAGACTTCTGTTACTGTAATTATTGGCCTGAACCTTCACTAGCTATGGAGTTATGGAGCCTACATTACTGCCATAAATCGCAAGGGCAATTATTGGTTGTGAAAGCCTGTTTCCTTCACGTCTCACTCACATTGCCTTTGCTCCCTGGCTGCGTCTCAATTAGCTTTGCTCTCTCGGCTTTCCCCTGCTTGCGCTGGCGTTGTCAGTGCAACAGGCACCTGTTCTGCAAATTAATCAAAAGTGATTAGCACGACTAACAAATGAACATGACAACAACAGTAGAAAATGCATCGCACTAAAGTCTGAGAATGTCCCTGCTTATTAACCCTAGTCTCCGCCGTCATACACCGGTGGAGTGACATTTGTGTTGAAATTGCGGAATCATAGAGGGCCCCGGGGACACACAAAGGAGAAGGAACCAGGCCAGGTAGGCCAACTTGAACCCACGACCTTCCGGCTGGGAGTCCAACACCCAGACCACGAGGCTACATTGCCCTTCACTTACGGTGGAACTTCTTCAGTGGTTGTGGCAAACCGCGGTCAAGCTAGCCGTCTTTCAAATTTCTACGGTCGAGTCAGCTCTTATATTTGGTGTGCGCCTTTATTCTGAACGTTACGGCAATTGCGTAGACGTTACCGAAAGTCCCTTTGAAGCCTGGTTGAAATGTATTTGATTAAAGAGCATAAAAGCTCACTCAGTAAATTTCTCTTTACAAAGGGGGCTATAATCTCTTATGAAAATACGCATATAGCTCATATGTTCCCCCCTTCTTTTCTTCTTTCAATGAGTGTGCCAGAGCCTCAAAGGTTTAAACACACCCATACAAGCAGAAATCTCTTTCCAAACGCCTTGACCGAGTCTACCTCTAGACTCATCACTGAGAAAACTCTGTGTGTGCCCATTACTGCATGCCATTGAGAATATGTAGGCACTAATGATCTTTATGTTCTTGAGAGGGACACCGGAGTAAAGAGTACCTCTCCTCACTGCTCCAATTCTCCAATTTTTCAATTTTTTCAACAAATCCATATTCTTCATATAGTCAATCCATTGCAATATCTGACAACTTACATGCCTGTAGGGCTTCAGAGAATTGCTCAAAGGGGGCTGTAATTTTTAGACTCAATGGAGCCATTTGGGTGTGAAAGCTATATGTTCAGAGAAGTCATATCTGTCACTGAGGTACTTCATGGCCCTTGAAGTCAGCTGTATATCTCTTGGCTAAATCTGGAGTAAGCTTTTTGACCTTTGTTGTTGAAAGCCAAAATACTTGTCCCTCGGTCTTCTCTCAAGCTGGCCTTTCACACGTAAGCTGGTAAACTGAGGTAATGCAAAAAGCTTTCGCTTCCAGTGTCTCAATACAGTCAGTGAATAGCTTCAAAACATGACGGAGGAAGAAAAAGTAAATCTCGTGCACATCACAGGCGTTTTCCTCTCCAAAACATGCTCATAGCACTTTGGGACATTCATGGCCCTTGAAGTCAGCCGTATATCTCTTGGCTAAATCTGATCAATTCATTATCGCCATTATCGACTACACCTCTCCTATAGTAACTGGAGAGAGGTTCCCAGTATTTAGCTATTCTGTCAACTGTTGGAAGTTATGACAACCACCTTGTCACAACATGACGCAAAAGATTGCAGCCCTACAAAAGCTTCAAACCCACAGCTGTTTTCTCACGGTGGGAGATCAAGCTGACTGAGAAGTGTATTCTTAAGTAACACTGGAAGTAACACTGTAACACTGGAAGCCAGAGTTTGAAAAACCAAGAGAAACAAAAGACTTTATTGCCGAGGCGGGGCCAATGTGCTCCCATGCTCCAGGGAACCACACTAATTGGCTGCTGCTGATGGTCGGATGCTAGCTGCTAATCTGCGTGGTGGGTTGCCCGAGCAGGTCACTCCCCCCGGACCAACATCAAGAGACCCTTTTAACCCATGCGCCTGGTGCTGTGACCTTTTTTTCATCCTAAATGCGCTTACGCCATGCGTTTTTTAGACTATGCGCTTAGATAGTTAAAATAGAACCCTAAGGTTCTCAGAGGGCCTGTTTACTGAATACTGACACTAGCGGGAAACATACTTTTACAGTGTACTGTAATAGTTGCATAAAGCCTTCTGCAACTACAGCAAGAAAACATAAATAGGATTTAGTTTGAAATAATAGGCCTGTGCGCTTTGTGCCAGTTACACAATCCACTGTATACCAGAAGCTGCAGTATATAACTTTGACGGGATTATGGATGCCGTGTAACAGAGGTAACGCCCTCCCCTAGGGGGCCGAATCTGATAGCGCAAGTAGCCTGTTTAGCTCATATACTTTTATGACCAGCGAGTGGCATTCCTCTTTGCAGGATTTGGAGGCTTAAGCGCCACTAAGTCTTTTCAGTAGGGCTGTATTTGTCTATATATTTCTCTTCTAACCATTCTACAGGTAACAGGTTATTATTAGTGTTGTCTGTTGATGTATTTTTTGTATTTTGTATTTGTGGTATAATATCGAAGCCATAGGAAACTGAGGGGATTTTTTTGACACTTAATATCCCCCTTGCCTGGCTGACACATGATGTTCTAATGCAGCTTGAGACGGTGTGAGCAAGGATTACCAAGGTGATCGCAAGGCATCAGCTTCACTGGCCTACATTGACTGGGCCAGCTTTGCGTTCTTTCGTGTCTCCAGTGGATATTGTGTGCTGTATTGCTGTATGTAATTATTACCTAGTCCTAAACTAAACCGCGTAAACTCAGAAAGTACTTGCACGTTGATTTGAGTCCAAACTGACTCCGAAAATGTTTAATCGCCGTTTATCTGACCCAGGCAAGACTCGGAGATGAACCAAGTCGGTCAAAGGTTTACTGATGACAGCGGGTAGGGAGTGGATACACGACGTTACCAAGCTGTCGTCTCAGAATCAATGCTCGACGTGTCTTCTGTGAGCTAAGCGTTTCATACCTCGCGTGCCCCCACCTCCACAGACAATCCCCAAGACAACCTTGAGGCCCTGCCGCCTGGACACACATCATCAGAGACGTCATGGTACCCTTCATATCGTAAACAACCACAGACAACTGTCTGGAACTGGTTTGTGACCCGCTGTAGGTCAAACCCCAACTCATGTGCCTGCGTGCCTGTGTGTGCTTCCACAACATATGCATTTGTGTAGGCCTAAAGCTTTCCATATGACGGTACACTACTGCTGTACAGTAAGAAAGCTCTCTTGGTCCCATTGGTGCTCTCTTGGGGTCTGAGTGGTTGACCCTGGCTAAAGCCTGACAGAGACCATAAGTGGATAGACCACACAGCCTGCGTTCTACACCAGATGGAAGGCATGGTCCGCCGGTCTTAATGCATACTCTGTGCTCAGGCTATGCTAATCCTCCACCCACTGTACCCCGTTCCCCGCCAAGGTGAAAGGAGCCAAGATGACGAGTCAGGTCACCTGCTCCAAGAAGTGTCTACATTTCTCTTGTTTACGTGCGCCTCTGTCTTATGTCTTATGCCTTAATTACCTATAGTTGTCTTGATTTAGTTTTAAAAAAAATATATAGATATTTATTCACTTTGGACCCTTGTGTGGAAAATAAAATATAATATATTTTAGACCTAAACCGACCGAAACAGTTATTTGTGTTTTTCTCTTACATACATGCAAATAAAATACAACTAATCAATGTTTTATGCACGTTTTATCTCCATGCATGTTTAGTGAGGGAGTTACACAGCTCAACGGCCTATACGATAGTGAATGGGATTCCCATGGGGTGAACTGTGAGCTGTCAGCTAATCTCTTTTTTGCCTTAAATCTCCCAGAGAAAGATAGTGAGAGCAAAGGAGGACACACTCCCTCTGTCCAGTGATGGAGAAGGCTTTCCGACATTCCCCCCCTTTGACCTGTTATCTATCGCCTATTTTATAGACAGTATTTTTCTTCTTTTGAAAAAGTACAAACAAAAAATAGCACCAACAATAAAGTGGGGAAATAAATATGTGTTGAAGAAATGACATTGTTGTAATTGTAAATAAATATACAAGAAAATAAATATATAAGAAAATGAAAATGCAAGAAGATTAGCAGTGTATCAGCTAGCTGCAACCCAAATGGTCAAGCTCACCTTTGGATCTTGGAATTTTGGGACTATTTGAGGGAGGATTAGCTGATATTATTTTAGGTTTATTGTACTGAATTAGTCTATACTTGCATAGGCTCTGTTTAATATGGCCGGCAAATAGGATCAGCAATTGACAGGCATATACTGTTTTTTTCCTTTAGTAAGTTGTCCATCAAGTTACAACAGGTACTGTAGAAATCTATGCCTGGAGTGCAGAGAATATATGTGAACAAAACTTACATTATACTATATATATTATAGCAGATTACATATTATGATCTGCTTAAAGTTTATGAATCATATTTATTTGTGTGGCTGTTAAATTGAATATGCAAAAATCAACAAAATATTCCCGCTATCTAAGAGCCCCTACAAACAGCATATGCAATGTAGCCACACCTGCTTTTGTAGGGGCTTTAAAGTGGTTTACTTGTGTGTCATTTTGGCAACAAGGTGCAAGATTGACCTTCCGCAGGTTAGGCTACTGTTGACATAGAAATGCTGCACTGGGCATGTGCACGCTGATTCTTCTTTTAGTATGTTTTCCCTGGTTCCTCACATTCTAGCTCCTCTGGTTACATGTCCTGTAACCTGGATTGATTTTAGTATTTAACCGTTTACGTTTATATTTAGCTACAGCATTTAACAGACGTTTTTATCCAAGGCGACATTTGCAAGTAGATAACATTCTTCCAGAATAAGGACAGCATCATGTCATAAGGTTACTTCACTTGTGCATTTTTCAGTACATTACTCAAAAGTTATCATTCACTCGACAGTTATCATTCACTCCCCACACAGTCATTAATTGGTAGCAGCCTAAATTGTGGCAATGTGCTGATCTAACGGACGGAGCTCGTAGCGACGGAGGTGCCAGCCTGCCAGACGAAGTGGTAGATCGAAGTGCTCTGGCAGGGGCTTGGAATCTTACCATTGCTTGGAGGTAGAGCGGGGCAGTTCCTTTTGCTGCCTTGTAGGCCAACACTATTGTCTTGAATCGGATGCGGGCTGAGACGGGGAGCCAGAGGGGGGTTACATGGGAGAACTTTGGTTGGTTGTTTCCTTTTAAAACACAGCCAGGTTTGGCTTCAAGCAATATTAAAGATGTTCTAACTCCATATGAACGTGTGGATCCTCAGACAGAGCCCTATTAAATGTTCCCTAGAGCAAAGCTGAAGTCTAAGGCTCCTATACTCTGTTAATAATTGTCTTGGTAATAGAATGTTATGTAGTATTGTAGCCTGAGGAAATAAGGCTAGCAAAATCTATAAAATCTTGACTTGCATTTTTATAGTATTAATTTAGTCTTATTTTAATGTCTTAATCATTTATTTTGTACTGTTTCATTGGTGCCATAATTGTATTTTATTTTTATTTTATTCACAATGTACTTATTTTTCATGTATTCAAATAGTTTTGTTTCACTGTACATGTTTTTTAAATCTTATTAAACAGCACTTTGTATATTCTGTTTAATCATCATCATCATTATTATTATTATTATTTATTATAATAATCATAATAATTATTATTATTATGATTATTATGATTAGATTTTGTTTGTATTTCAGCACCGGCTATTTCCACCTCAAGATTTAAATATATCTAATGTCTCTTATTTAGCCATAATCTTTCAACAGACAAAGTTCATAGACTTGAGACAACAGAAATAAAATTTGGCACCATTGTGAACTCACTCCTCATCTGCCACAGCAGAAATGAGCAGATAATACATGGAAATAATAATGGATAAACGGATTACCTATTTATTTTTATGTTTTATTTTATTTTGTTACATTGCACACCTCCAACTAGCAGGCCTACAAGTGCTAGCTCAGGTGACATAGTGTATAATCAGACGGAGATTAGCCATTGTTTACCTTTATGGACAGTTTCAAGCTCCTGGTCGTTCAACCTTCCACAACATTCTACTACATTGGACATGCATGGTGGTCCATGTATTCACAGTGGAATGAGACAACTGGTCAAATACAGCTGTACACATCTAGGCAACTGAACGTGCTACCATTCACATTTCTTGAGTGTGTATGTGGGATGTTGCCTTCAAATTAAACTCTTCAGTTTCTGTTTTTAATCTCGTAGCTGTGAGAAAATCTTTCGTTTGGACTCTTCTTGTCATAAATGGTGTGCATGTGGGATGTTGCCTTCAAATTGAGCGCTTGAGTTTCTGTTTTTAAACTCGTAGCTATATGATAAAATCATTCGTTTGGACTCTTCTTGTGAACGTGCGGAACATAACCCCATTTGATGCTCTCCAGACATCCCTGCTAGTCATTAAGTGCTTATCCAACAGAATCCAACAGACTACAATTTGTTGCCTCTGAACATCGTGGTCAAATATAGCGGTCCACAAAGCCTCTTAGGACAGAGCCCGCTTACGATTCCTTTTTCGTGTATAGCATCCCTGAATAGACGACACAAAGATCCTTAAGCCAAAATCCCTCCCTGGTCTTTAATTCTAAATGAGTAATTACTGGGTGTGTCAGTGTGTCTTAGGTTTACAGGTAGGTTTGGTGAAGCTGCTCATTCGCGCCACTGGCTTTAGATCGAGTTGCACCCTCATACGGAGCCTCCAGTCTCGAGACATCCCTAAGGAGCCACTGAAGAACCCAGTCACCCAGGGAGGGGGGAAATAGACCACATACAGCCGCCAAGATGTGTGACATGGCGGGATTGGATAACCTGGTGGCCAACACGGCCTACCTGAAAGCCCAGGGGGGCGATGAAAAGGAGATGCGAAAGCGCCGGCGCAGTTTGGCCCTCCCTAAGCCCGAGCAGTGCGCCGTGATTCGGACTTCTGTTGAAAAGGACTTTGTGTCGCTCTGTGAGAAGCAGCCTATCGGCAAGAAGTTGTTCCGCGAGTTCCTGGAGAACAACGCCGAGTATAAAAACGCTGTAAACTTCTTGGATGATCTGTATGACTGGGAGTTGTCTGAAAGTGCAGCAAAAGACAAGGCCCGCCAGAACATCATGAACAAGTACTGCAAGGCCGACTCCAAGACTTTTCTGTCCTTCCTGACTGGCAGTGTTGTTGAGAAATGCAAGACTGTGACAGATGCGAATTTTGACGAGGTGATGAAAGGCACAGTCGAGGAAGCTACAAGGGAATATATGAAAGGTAAACCTTTCTCGGATTACCAGGCCAGCCCCTACTTTGATAAGTTCCTCCAGTGGAAAGAGTACGAGAAACAGACCATCACTGACAAATACTTCTATGAGTTCAGGACTCTGGGAAAGGGAGGATTTGGAGAGGTAAGTGGGGAAGTCCAAGTATTCCTAAAGTTTGCTTTACCTTTACAACCCCACCTGGAAACTTAAATGGGTGTGCGCCACCCCGGACACAAAAACAGGGGGCCTTTAGTGGAGGTCATGGTGGGAGGTATTTAAAATGATGATGTTTGACAGGAAATCTGCCCTCAAAAACTACCGGGATGTGTCGTGTCACAGCAAGTCTTCTGCATGTAAATTCTTTAAAAAGTATCCAGTATCCAGTAATTGAATGTGTTTTTATACTTTTTATATTTATATTAGTATATTTACAAAAATATGCAATGTTCTTTAAACGACTGGTTGACCCTCGCTCTCCGTGACCTTTGTGTTGCCTCCAACCAGGTGTGTGCTGTCCAGGTGAAGAACACAGGCCAGATGTATGCCTGCAAGAAGCTCTGCAAGAAGCGGCTGAAAAAAAAAAATGGGGAGAAGATGGCCCTGCTAGAGAAGCAGATTTTGGAGAAGGTGAACAGCTTATTTCTGGTCAACTTGGCTTACGCCTATGAAAGCAAGACCCACCTGTGCCTGGTCATGACCCTGATGAATGGAGGAGACCTCAAATACCACATTTACCACATCGGCTACGACGGCAAAGGCGTAGAAAAGGGCATTGAGAAGAAGCGTATCATCCACTACTCAGCGCAGATCACCACCGGCCTCCTCCACCTGCACTCCATGGATATTGTGTACCGCGACATGAAGCCTGAAAACGTCCTGCTGGACAGCGTAGGCCAGTGCCGACTGTCAGATCTGGGTCTGGCGAAGGAGATTCAACCTGGAAAGACCACCACCCAGATGGTGAGTACGTCCTAGTACATCAACGTACTAGGAAGAAGGTACAGCCGTGGGAAAAATGAAGAAGAAGAAGACCACTGCACAATTTTATAATATATAATAATATAAATATGAAGATACAAAATATACAAATATATATATTAAATAATTGTATATATATATATATATATATATTAAATATAAATAAGATGATATACATACTGTATATTTTAGATTATATTTAAAAAAATGTGCAGTGCAGTTTTTCCATGGCTGTATGTAGAAATTCTAGGGCTTTTAACATGGAGGGTGAGTATTGCTGTGTGTTATACAATATTACATGATCGGATATAATCAAGTATACCCCAGGCTAGCAGTTGCATACATTGTTCAAAGCCGTCTTAAAAGCCTGGGCAACGCACAAAACACACTTCCGAAAGGGGTTATGTGTAGCTATAAGCTAAGTCAAAGGTCACAAGTAATTACCTTGAGGGTTGGAATTAAAATCAAACCCAATCCTAAAGTGCATAGCATGAATTAATGCATGCTGCAATGTCCGTACATGCTTCTTTAAATCGGGCGCAACTTATCTATTTCTATCCAGGCCAGTACTATTTGCTTTAGCGTTTAAAAGATGGTGATGAACTAAAACTTCAAACTGGAGGTTGTAAGACCCTCAACCTCTGTGGGGCTTTCACTTTAAATCTGGACAGGGATTACTGGAATGCTTAAAGATATGTCCACTGAGAGTCTCTCAATCCATTATATAAATGATTTGATCAGATTATGGCCCAGCCAATTGTAAAGGAGGTATCTTAGGGATTGTGGAGGTCCAGTGCTATCTGACGTGAGAGCCATGTGGGAAACTGAATGCGTGTAAGACTGTACTGTAAACCAAGGTATGCTTGACCTTAGCGCTGCATTTTCATTAAACATAACCCAAACATACTCCACCCAAAACTCGAGATTCTGCAGTATCACAGAAATCACGTGGCCACTGAATGCAAACGGGGCCTCAATATATTTTTGCAGTTTGTAGAAAATAAGAAGCTGTGAATGCATGAGATCGGACATTTGGGCTCATAAAACATGTTTGACAAGGGTCATGTTGGAACTAGCTGTCAACACAAGCTGTCAACTCTATGAAAGTCCTTAAGCTCATTATCCAGCACTCCAATGCTTCTGAGCCAGGCAAAGTTACTTGGCTAACTCTCTACAGACAAGCAGGCTTTGGTACCCTAAACTTCTTAGCAGGTAGGCCTATTACACAAGTCTATTCCTGATCAGATTGACAGAGAACACAGGTAATACAGTACATACAGTACTGTAGATTAATATACCGTATGTATAAATGTTCATATATTCTAATATGTATATTTCATCAAGCTTTCATTTTGAATGTTCGGATTACAGTATCGATACAGTGTGATCAAGCTAATTGCACGGAAAGGCTAGTTCAGATAAGGCAGGTCACATAAAATAAATGTTTTGTCCACTCCATATGCTTGATTTTGACCTTTATACATCGGGATTGGCTTACATAATAGACAAAAGGGCCAAACATGGTACATTAGTACATCAGTAATGTGGCACACCTTAGCTGACTTTTTTAACATTAACATAAAGTAGCTAGCGCTTCCTAGCTAGCATTAGCATTACTAAATTTACCGACATGGTTAACGTTAATCTGCGAGGTGACTTGTGTTTCCCTGTCAATTTTCGTGAAATAATAAGGCCTACTAATTGATTTCATTCTGGCATAGGCTGTTTTAATTCATATTTCACTTTACTTTTTTGGTATCAGGTGAGAGTGCCCTCTGATTGGTTACGTGATTCCTGGAAGCGGACCACACACACAGGCAGTTGAGCGTCAGTGAGGAAAGAGGGAGAGAAAGAGAGGGAGAGAGAGAGAGAGAGAGAGAGAGAGAGAGAGAGAGAGAGAGAGAAGAAGCATTTGCCTGATTTTTTTTTTTACGCGAAAACACATGTTGTTATTGTGTTCGTCGTAGGCCTACTAGTATCGTATCTGTCACTTAAGAGGCTGATCCTGGGTGCGCACAGCACCTGGTGTACCCATTGCAGCTCCACTAGTGTGCAAAGTATAAAAGAATTGGACTGAGCTAAATGTCTTTCTGCTGCCTAATGTGTTGATGAAGTCCTCCTCCCACTTTCTGTTGTTTTGTGGTACATTACGGTGCTACACAGTTTCCATACATGTTCAACAGTGCCAAACAGGGTTATGGCTTGAGTGAGAATAATGTGTGTCCTTCTGCCGGTGGCCAGCTAGTCTCCAGTGATTGATTCTGTCAGTAGACACACATGACTCTTGACAGGTAGTAGGATTAGTATTAGCATTAAGCTTATTGTCCTCCGTTGCAGTTGAGGTAATGCAGAATGAGAGTGGCTGAAGGCTGAACCTGCCTTAAGCAGTCCAGACAAACTATATTAGACTATAGAAGTAGTAACCTTCTCATTAAGACTACAGTAAGGCTACTTTAAAAAACATTTTTGTAAATTGATTCGGGTTAAGAGGGTTAAATTATTAAGGCTAAATTATAGCTCTTTTCAGCCTTAATGTGAACTCATACGCACTGTTATGTGCTCTAATAAGTAAGTCATTTTAAAGCAAGTAAGATTTAAAGCAATAGTGAACTTTTAATAAACCCTCTCCTCTATAGTTTCCTTACCTCAAGTCCACACGGTGATGTTCCGGACATATTCACACTCTCGTGGTGCGTGATGAACGAGAATCCATTCACTTTCAATGTTTCTCAAATAAATACTTCTAATGCATCTACGAAGCCAATCAAAATATCTGCTGGTAGCATGCATGTATTGCTTGCTAGTGGTAACCTTGTAAACTCGTTCTGAAATGCAGACATCCCACCCTGAAAAACGAATTTCAGGAAAACTCATTACACATTCACATGTTTCAGCATTAAACTTAGCTTTAACTGTGTGTGAAAATCCTTATAAGGAGGAGTAAGAAGCTTTTCCCACATGTATGTACAGGAGAACATTTCAGTATAACGGAAGCCGGAAGACAAGATCTCAGTACAACTGGGTATCCCTCCAACTGTCGCGCTTGATCGCAGTTCTGGCTAAAACTATGCTTTCGCGAACTTTCTTCTTTTACTGCAGTCCAGAGGCGTTGTTGGGATTTAAACATTTGGAGGCTCAGCCCAGCCAAGAAGTCTTTAGATGTTGAAGTTAATTCTGAGTGAAATAAATATAAGATGTGAGCCAGTGCTCTACCCATAGATTGTATAAGCAAGTGGACAAACCCTCCGTGATGTCACCCATTGGTTTTCTGAAGAATGGGTTTTAAGCTCCCAAGTGTCTGACTCCGCCTTACCCCCGACTATATATAAATGAATGGGTAAATTGATGATGGTTTAATATAATTTCAACTGATGAGTGATATTGAAAATCCCTCCCCTTACAGTTGTCATGTACCGTTTTTTTGTACTAGTTCGTAAACATGTTTATTTCTGCTGTAAAGTTGGACATTTTAACATGGGGGTCTATGGGGGTTTACTCGTTTGAACTGCAGATTTGGCACTTCTGTGTTGGATACATTTTTCAGCACTGGAGGTCACCGCTTGGCTCTACCAAAAGGTTTCAGTGTTATGTCCCTACTGGGTGGTTTCCAAGCTAACTGGTTTCCAAGCTAACTAATCGCGTGCATGTGGTGTGCACACTCACGATACATGACACTCTTGCATGACAAGCTCTAATGAAGCATTGGGATAAGAAGGTTAAGAGCAGGGCAACGGTGGAGCACAGACTTAGACTTTTTCTATCCTTTAAGCTCTTACTCAACCTAATCATTTCTAGATGTGTGTGCAGGCATTATTGTATTTAACCACTGTCGTCTTCTGCAAATGCCCTCAGTGGTGGAATCTGTCTTAATGCAGCTTTGAATGTTTAGAATCTCACAAAATCAAAATCAGTTTCTTCTCTTCTCTAGGCGGGTACTGGAGCGTACATGGCCCCTGAGATCCTGACTAAGACTCCATACAGGACATCAGTGGATTGGTGGGCCTTGGGCTGCAGTATCTACGAGATGGTGGCGGGCTATACACCTTTTAAGGGCCCCGATGGCAAAAAGGAAAAGGTGGAGAAGGAAGAGGTTCAGCGTCGCATTCAAAATGAGGAACCGCCTTGGGAGCACAAGCAATTCGACTCCTTCACCAAAGACCTCATCCAGCAGTTTCTGAAGAAGAATATGGATGAGCGCTTGGGCATGAAGTAAGAGGTTCTCATATACTTTAGGGCTGCAAGTAACCTTAACTTCCATTTCCACTCCGCTCCTGCTTCACTTTTCATTCGCAAAACCCCCTGTAACTTTAGACAAGCTTGAGTTGCACCTGCTAGCAAGGTTAGCTAGTCGGAACATCTTTATCAACCTGGTTCAACTGAATGGGTTTACTGTAGGGAGCACAGTTTTAAAAAAAATGTCAACCTTAATTATAATGTTTCTAAGTTTAACTGGGTGGCTGTTGTGTGATTCTATTGATAAATAAAGATTTTTTCTTTCTTAAGGAACAACATGGAGGATCCCAGAAAACACGAGTTCTGGAAGTCCATCAACTTTGCTCGCCTTGAGGCTGGTCTGGTGGAGCCGCCATGGGTACCCAAGCCCAACGTGGTTTACGCCAAGGACACGGGCGACATCGACGAATTCTCTGACATCAAAGGCATCGTGTTTGACGCCAACGACGAGAAGTACTTCAAAGAGTTTGGCACAGGCGCCGTGCCTATCCCCTGGCAGCAGGAAATGATTGAGACCGGACTATTTGATGACCTCAACAACCCCAACAGGAAAGAATCTGCCGCAGACTCGGGTGGCGAAGGGAAGTCCGGCACATGCACGTTGCTGTGAACAGCCAAAAATTAGCTAGCGGATCAAATTCACCAGTTAAAACACTCTATTAATAAACACTCTAATTAAGTATTTGCTTATTGGTAAATGACAAACTAAGATTAATGTATAAAATGGAATATATTTTACAAAAGTTAAAAGTGTCTTTGTGAGAGGCATAAAGAGATAGATCTAACATCTTTCTCTAGGGTGCGTTTGGTGCTCGTGTTTGAGGAACATATCACTCCTTAAGGAAAGTTCACAAAGTTTTAAATCAAACTGGGGGTAAAATGATGTTGTTATGGTATCATTAGCATCACATACGCTGGCAGATATTTACTATTATGTATGTTTAGCTACCATGCTGAAAGGGGTTGCTAGAAGTTAATTACCAAACTTTCCTATTATTTAGCATACTTAAGTTAGATGGCAGAGCCTCCGGTTACAGCCTGTGCCAGAAACTTTAGTTTACATAAACGCCGTCAGAATCCAAATTGTGTCACCAGGGGATTATGTGACAGGACTTTTTTGGTTCTTCTTTTTCCTGAAATTGTACATTTGTAATTTAAAAAAAGGAGACCAGAAGCATCCCACTGGTCTTGAATTTTTATTTTCAAGGGTTAGGTTTGGTCCTAAACCCCAGCACTTTCAGAAATACAGAAATACAACAGAAAGTGATTTTAAAGTACTGGAACCTCAAGTCAATGAGCTGATTGATACAGATTTGAAAAAATGAAGGTCTGGCCTCTTATAAAGGTTTTAGTAAAAAAATAAATAATAATAATTACAATTATTGTATATAAAATGTATCTATGCACAGAGAGAGACAGAAGAAGTGATGAGTAATAGGTAGGTTTTGAAAAGAAGAGAAATGGTGAGAAATTTTTGATCATGAAGTTATTAGGCCATAAAGCTCAACTTAGTAGTGATAAAGGGGCTTCCACTCTGGGAATTTCAGAGAGGTAGGATGAGAATTGGCCATCTCATAAAAAATAAAAATAAGAATATATTCCTGTACCAGGAAACTCTAGACTGTCTTTTCCACAGCCCTCGAACATGATAGGCTAATAATTTACTCGAGATCTCTCTCAGGGTAATTATTTCAAACTATCAGATCTTGGCCAGAGTTACATCTTTACAGTGTATGAGATTAATATATATATATTATAAATAAACAAATACATATATATGTAGGGTATATGATACTGTATACTTGTAAATATAATGAAAGTAAACTACATTACATACAAATTACATGTGCTACTAGGAATGTCAGATGTAAATTGGGTTTTTTGTTGACTCATGAATCATTTGAATAAATAAAACTGTATGTCTTTTAAATGTTGTGATGCCACCATTGGTGGCACTCGTCTACTGTGTTTTCTGCGAGGTTGTGTGGATGGACTGTGCGACTACACTATGTATAACGAAAAATGGACTTAAACACCAGTGCAAGTACCTGTAAGTCACCACCAAAGCCAAAGAACTCTTCAATAGTGCCAAAGTGTACATGTTCTAGCCTATATATAAGCACAAGATAAAGTTCTCCTGGGGAAAATCTCAACTTGTCGACTACATTAATCCTGTTAGGGCTACAGCCCAGGACATGTTGCAGAGTTCTCTCACAGTAGCTGATAAGGCGATAACCCGCCTTATCCTTGCATTCTTCAATGAACCTCAAATCCTCCAGTGCCTGAGGATGATACCATTAGCACAAAATAACAGCCAAAAATGTTTATTTTATGATTACTTTTACCAAGCGTGAAAAATACGGTGCTGAAGGAATGAGAATAAAATGGCAGTTATTCTCTGTCATTTCAATATTAAAGGAAATTACAAACCATAGTAGTTAGTTAGTAACTAATTATTTGACAAATTGAAAACAATTTGAATATCAGTTGAACGTCATCTAGTCCAAACATGTCTTGATGAAGAAGAAAGTAATAAATAATAATAATAATAATTAAATACATGTATAGAAAGCTATTGATAGTGAAGGACTGCGCTCCCTCAAGGCAATCAGAAAGCTGTATTCTACAGGAAGGCGGGCCACTGTGTAACTGGAATACACAACATCTCGCTCCGACGTTTAGACGCCTCTGTAGTGACTGTAGTGTTAGGCTACATTTAGCCTTCAGTGTAGCATCAAGCAGCACTTTAAGTCATTGAATAATTGTGTGGTACTGGCATGATAGAAATTGTATTGTATTATACGGGTAGAGACGTACAACATACACCTTCAAATATATATATACACAGTATACATGACTTTTACATACAATATTTACTCATAATTAGCCAACTGCTAAAAGTATTAATTGTTTTATTTTTTTGATTTGAGCATTTATATATCCGATCTTTGCCAGAGATTGTTACCAGAGAGAAGGGGTTGGACGAGGTGGGGAGAGGGGTCACCCGGTATTTTCCCAGCTGTTACACACTGTTGGCCCTGAAGTAGGCCTAATTGCAGATTGCTTCCGATCTTCTCTGCTGTCGTCATCCACGGAAGATTGCCTTTTTCCTGACCAGAACCAAATGGTTATGGAGGAGGTGAGAATTGATCTTGGCCTAGGCCTACCTGTAAGCATCCTTGAGCAAGATGTCTAACCCCTGTCTGCTCCAAGGAGTTGTACGGAAGCGTCCAGTAAATGACCAAACTGTCATCGAGGGAGGAGGGAGGGGGATTATATCTACAATCATCTCCGCAGTCTTTTGGGCATTCAAGCACTAAGTGGTTATGGCTACAGAAGCCGCTCAATCTCCCATAGGTAGAATGCAATCTCCCATTGCCATTGGTTACCAGTGGTGGCGACACCTGCAAACTTTAATGCGCAACATTTTAAATTGTGTGTTGTTATGTTAATCAGTTGATTAGCGACACCAAGTGGTCAAATACGGTCAAAGGCTGCCTATTAGCATATTTAAGAGGTAAAAAAAGTGTTTTGTGCCTTTCACTAAAAGGCAGGGGATCCTTGATGCTTAGTTTGGGCATAATCAGTGGTGTAGTGGTCCCTGGAGAAGTGGGTATACTCTAAGTTTTCACCTTTTTTTTTTTTTTAAAGTAGTCCAGAAAAAAGCCCTGTTTTAGAAACAGTGACATGTAAGACTATGATTTAGTTTA
>JAODLI010000009.1:189914-203560 GCA_027575585.1 Percopsis omiscomaycus | reverse complement strand
GGCCATGACTACTGAATCAGGCGCGGACTCGGAGCCCAAGCAGCAGGAGACCAAGGAGGCGGAGAAGGGGAAGACCAAAGCGGTGCACGCGGCCGACCAGGGGGCAGCAGAACCTACGTCACCCCGGGCCCAGCCGGAGACACAGCTCCCTGCCGCCGCCGGACACAGCACCCCTGCCAGGAAGGAACAGGTCAGCCTCCGTCCACACCGGGGGGGGCGGGGGGCACTCACTCACTCTATTAGCATGTTAATAAGATCCAGGATGAAGTGAGAAATAAGCAGCAGCCACTAGATGACTCTTTTCAGAGCCAGCGGCTGCTAATCTAGATCAACTCATTTACAGGTAATTGAAGGGCTTCCCATAAATGCAAAACTAGCCTAATAACACATACATGCAGGTGACTTTCATTCTTAAACATAATGGGGGAAAAATTATTATTTAACCAAAAATGGCGCAGCATGCCCCCTACTGCCTGTCTGGTATAATGCTAGCTAGCGAAAATAGCTAGGAAATGGCCACCAAATGCGTTCAACAAGCAATGTATTTCTCTACCCTGGCCTTGAAATTAAGACAAAGTATATTTCATGTAGAGTACACCCACATTAACTTCCACTACTTTATAGACTACATTAGTGTGTGTGGTTTATATTAAAGCCTACCGATGAGAGAAAATAAGTTGCTAAATATTTGGTTCATCCACCATGTCGGTCCACTTGGTGGATACTGTTAGCAGGTCATCACTCTGTCCATGTAATGTCAGAGATGGCCAGGTAGCTAGCGACGTTATCTAACCCTAAGTGCTCGTTCAGATCGGCCCGGACAGGCCTTTAGGCTCAGGATCAGTTTTGCTTAGAAGGGGCACTCGAAAGGCTAAAAACATATGTGCAGCTTCCCTCCAAGCAGAAACACTGGTTGGAAGAAAGATGCCACGGTTAACTTTGGTTCAGCTTTACATTTTGTTCGTCTTTGACTTATATTTTTGTTCAAGACCCGTGTTTTTTTATTTTTTATTTATTTTTTCTTCTCTTCTCTTATTTGTCCTGGCCTGGTTTTTCATGCAATTCTTTATGAAATTGTGAAATTCCCCTTCTACTTAAGATGTTAGTAGTTTTGGACTGTAACGCTGGAAATACATGTATACATAGATGTTGCACATATTGTATCAATTCTAACCTGTTGACAGCTTATCTTCAGACGAGGTCTGGTCAGACGAATACAAGGCTGACCTACTGTAGGATCTCTATTGAGGAAAGTATATAGTATAATGTATATGGCTGCCTACATACCTTGATGGCCATAGTTCTAAGCTACACAGGATAAGGACAGTATAGGAGAAAGTTGTGGTCTCGTTGCATTTATTTCTTTCTAAAATGACTATTCTATTTTCAGTACACCTTGAGTGCACATGACCCTACTGACAAGGCAGTGTAGTGGTATAGTGTAGAAAAGGAAATGGGGCATGATATTTATAGCTTAATTTATCCTTGTGCCCTTGTGTACTGGTAACATTTTGTGAATTCACTTGATGTATTGTCTTCGATTATTTTACAAACTCGGTATGGCTTCGCCTAAGTAGTTTTTCCTTAAATGAGGGATTTCATGGTGATTTCAAGGCAAAACACTGTGCTCAGGTGTGTTTAAAACACTTTTGCAGGCACCATTTGCACATCTGATTGACCCAGTGTTAATTTTGACACCGATATTTGGAGTTGGTCTAGTTGTAGTCTTTTTCCAAGGTCCGACTAATGGTTATAGGCACATTTTAGTTTCATATTGATTTAGTTTAGGGATGTCGCGATTAGTCGGTTAAACATTGCTACCCTCGCTAGGCGGCACCAGAAATACTAGTCGTTAAAGTTATTATTTTGTGAATATACACATTTTAATTACATATTTTTCAAGGTTTACGTTAGGATTTTTTTCTTGCCAGCTTTAGACTTACCGGACAAATCTGAAACTTACCAGGCACATTTCAGTAACAGTTGTCATAAAACCTTGTTTATCCAGTAGGTGACAAAATGGAGGTAAGAAGTCTATCTGAGAATGTATAGGCTAGCGATAGCCAGTTATTACTTCTGCTCCTGTGTTCAATAGTTCCAAAATAACTTGCAAAGTCCTCTGCTGTTGACTTGAAATCAAACATTTCCAATGTGTCTTTGCAGCTTGCAATGCACGGCCATAAGCCGCGTCACTCTCTCCTACTCCAGACAACTTTGCAGCGTGTCTGCAGGGAGAATTCCCTCTCTGATGGCACGCTTGACACTGGCAGAAGACGGGCAATTTTTGCGAGTGTAGCCCAGTCGAGGCATCTCGTGCGCGCTTGGCATCAATGAGATGCCTTCGTTATAGCTACGTTTTTCGCATTTCTCAGTGAAATGACACGTAACTTGGTGTTGTGTTTTGCTGCAACTCTATAGAAAAATGTATCCGCGGTTCTTGTCTTACAAAAAACTAACGTCTTCAGTGACGGAGATTTCATGTCATAAATAAAAATGTAGATTCAATTTAGTTGTTTTTTTTGTTTTTCAAGGAATCTGCCATCGTCATTTTGTTTTAGAAAGGGGGTGTTTGACGAATATTTTCGTCAGAATATTCGTTGACTCAACACTGGACTGCCCTGAAGAAGCTTTCATGCCCCTTACCAAGGTTCTTTTTTTGTAGAGTTTTGCCTGGGGAGTTAATTTGATTAAAATGCGGGCCCTTGAGACTGGAACTGTGATGTGGAGCTGTAAATGCACTTGGGCAGTGATGAGCTCTCAAGCAGTGTTTGTCTTGTAGTGGTTTGACACCTCTGCTGCACATTGCACAGGCCTGCAGTAGCTAACCTACATATTCACAATGTTATAGCTGAAATATAGCTGGAAAAAGATGTCAAATTAATCTTCAGTTTCAAAACCAGGCACTTTTATAAAAGGTAAAGAGGCAAAGCCATTTGTCTGCAAATAAGTCACTCAGAAAGGGCTTTCTTTCCAGTGAAGTGGAAAATTGGATTTTCTCTGTTTTTAGGACAAAATGGCGGCACACTTCTAGGTCTTCACAGTGGGGCCTAACTCTTTCTGCAGGTTCTCTATTTTTAGGTGTTGGGTATTGCAGCTGGTGGTCTTGACAAAAATGTGTACAGAGGAATGTTTGTCTGTTCACATTAAATTTCATATTAATTGTACAAGACAAGTAAACACAAATAAGTAATGTGTTCTTCAAAATACAACAAATGGAATTTGTGTCATTCCTGCCTAGAATTTCTGACCAAAATTGAACAATAATGCTAAAATGATTTATGGTCGCCTCAGTATTGCTAATTGGCTCGTGTTCTGTCTTCTCAGGATCAGCAGGACGTGGACCAGGAGTCCCACAGGTCTTCCATTAGTCGCCTGTCCAAGTCTCCTTTGAGAGGAGTGAAGAAGCTGAAGAACATGCAGTGTAAAGTCACCTTGCTGGACGGCTCCGACTACACACTAACTGTAGAGGTGAGAGATGAGATGGTTGATGGTCGCAGAGTGTACCATAAAGGCATACTAAGTAATAGTAAATATGTGACACTAGGGGTTGGCTTCTATTAAATTCAAATCCCAATTATTGTTTTTGTGTGGCCCCTTTTGGGCTCTCTGTTTTGGTTGTCAGACCATGTTTTTGTTTGGATTCAGCTCTTTTGCATGTTCATTAGTCTCAGTTTTACTTGGAAAACTTTCTACATTCCCCTTTGACAAGATGCCGTTTTCTCCTATGTAGTGGTAATTCCGGGGGATGTTTCAGCTGTCATTCCACACAATGTCAATACTAGATAACTTATTTGGCATAGTATTGCAGGGGGAGCTTAATTGTAATAAATGCTCAGAATTAAACTTGTGTCAATTTGCACAACACATTGAAATCAAAATGTTTTGGGCAGTCTATTTGTGGCTTTTAGGCGAACTTTAGGAGCTTGCCTATCTTTTTTTTTTAATAGCTTGTTTAGTTTTCTTGGAAACCATTTCAAACAACAAAAAATGAAACGAGAAGATACTACTTTGTATATTGTAATTATAGTGGGAGATTTGGACCAACTGCTTCTGACAGTCAAGCAGTCCATTTTCATTTGTGGAATACCACATAAAATGTAACTTTATTTGACTTTTCACATTCTTGGAGCTTATGCATATTTCAGTAGCTGAACATGTTTTTCAAAGTTGTATTTTGGCAAAATACAAAGTTGGCGTCTGACTCTGTGTGACTGCTGAGTGAGGAAGAGTCACTTAGAAGCTGTCTCCCCAAATCTCCTCTAACCGGATTCAGCCTCACCAAGGGGCTTGGACAGGGGGATTAGCTGACTGTTTTTGAAGGGCGAATCGGGGGGGGGGTTGTGAAATCAAAGCATTTGTTAGAGGAAATGAATGTTGCACATTGCGTGCCACCTTAATTACTTACCCCCCCCCCCTTACAATAAACACTTCAATCCACATTGGAACCTCTTGTCAGGTTAGAAACTACTTACCTGGTCTTCTCTGGCCAAGCTTCATATGCGTGCTCACATATAAGGCTCCATGTATACAGCTATTTGAAATGAGCTCCAAGTGATTCACCCAAGCCCATCTGTTTATTACCCTTTAATCCCCAGTCCCGCCTCTTGCCAAGGCTGTCTGGGAGAGACTGGTGCTATCACGGAGCTAGTGTCACCTCACCCTGACGATAATGATTCCACAAACATGCAACTCAGTCGAGTATCGTTATATGTATGTACTATATATATATATATATACTTACTTTATAATGGCTGGCGTAAAGGCTTCTAATGCTTCTATTCAGCCAAGGTGCAAACCCATGTGTTCTACCAGTTAGAGCTAGTTTTGAGTGCTGGAATCGAGGTCAGAGGATCCGCAGATAATTGCGAGGGAGTCCTTCTCCCAGTCCTATTTGCAACATGTCCAAAATGTCAAGAATTCACATTTATCTCATTGGCCTCACGGCTTTCTAGCTGAAAACCTTTTCTTCTGGGAAAAATGCCTACATGGAGGTTTCTCGTCTTTTTTCTGGGACACAGAATTGATGTCTTCTACACACTGTTTGAAAAGGTGTTTTGCCGATAACTCTAACAGAGGAGAAAACAATTCTCCCTCAGTGTTTTGTTTTAAAATTGTTAGGTCTATATTCTCCTTAAGCTAGATACAAGTTCTGATCCTGTCTCTAAGATAGACGCTGTCTTTTTTAAATAATAGGTTTGTTGATGTAAGCCTTTGTTCCCGGTTTCCAATAATATACAGTATATGTCTAATGTATCGCTGTATAATATACTGTGTGAAACTATTCGGGTTCTTTCTGAGTATCAATATATTTGCTCATCCAGTTTCCCTTTTGTCTTTAATGGGCTAGTGCTGCTTTCTGGACATCTGCTTTTTCTTGTGATTAAACACAATCGGATTTAAAAGCAGTTATGAAGCAGCATTATGCAAACCTAACCATCAACATAGGTTACCTGGAACCACACTGCCTACGGATACAGAATAGAAGAGCATAACATTACGCAGAACTTGTGCAGTACTTCAAAGGTTAAGGATTGAAATGAAGGCCCCATGCCTGACATGAAGCAGACCAAGCTAACTCTGCGTCCATCAACTTCTGTCAAACTTGAGTGTGCGCAGACTCGCAAGCTAAATTTACCATTGTGGAAACTATATATATATATAAAAAAATAGTGTGTGTGTTACATGAACATCTTGCTTCTGCAATGTGCGCACACACTTAGTGTCACCATGGCAACAGGGCATGACGTTGGGGAATCGCCAAGCCAGATGTGAATTGTTGGCTGAGGTTCAGTTGGAATTTAGGGGTTTGGTTGAAGGGGCTGCTGTGCCTCTTTTTAAGACGGACCTAAAAATACCTCCAGGGAGCCAAAATGAGTCTGCGATCTTCTGCCTTCTCCTCCCCTGCGGAGACTACTGAGCAGCAGCCAGTGACACACCATTGATCTGCCTTCATGTGACTGGCTTTGTGAGGGCGACCTTGAAACCGTAACAACGGGAATGTTGACTCATTTATGCTTGCAGAGGAATGGGTCTTGTGTAGTTTTGATCGATTTGGCCGCGACGAGGGGCTCGATTCCCACCTGGGGCCATTAATGTGCTCACCGTATCTACAGGTATATCTGTATGGCACAGCTTGGTGCTAACATAAAAAGCATCCACAAAACGACTTGGCATATGTTATTGGTCTTCCCTTTTTAGATTTGCCGCTGCTTTACGGTCTCCTCTGTGGTCTTTATTCTCTCTGGGTAATGCAACTCTTTGTTATTTATGACCCACTTGTAAATGACAAATATGACTATAGATCGACATTTAATGCAATTGTCAACATGTATCCATAAATTGTACACACTACGTGTATAAATACCATGGAAAGTCCCTAAATTCCTCTTTCAGGCATCTGGGGCAATACAATTTGAAAGTTCTAGGTGTTTGTCTTTACACAAGAATGTCAGCAAAACACATCAATGTTATTGGATAAATGAACACAGCCCAATCTTATACAGAGGAATGCAAGACTTCTAACAACAACAGTTTGGCACATGACTATATTCTTTGTCTGTTTGTGTTTATTTGACCCCCAGAAACGAGCCAAAGGCCAGGTACTGTTTGACAAAGTATGTGATCACCTCAACCTGCTGGAGAAAGACTACTTTGGCATCACCTATAGAGATGTAGAAAACCAGAAGGTATGGGAAATAATCTTTTATCATATATGAACTGTAATAAAGTCTAACTGGCACTATGTACAGGGTGTGATACACCCTGTACAAGCCTTATTGACTATTCCTGTTACCAATCAATACAATTCTGCTAACAGTTAAAACAAAGAATTCTACAGACACATAATTTAGATTAAAAAAAAAATACAAAGGAAGGAGAACAAAATGAACAGATAAGAGAATGTAATGGTAGCTTTTAAAAAAGTTTCAAATGTTCAAAGAAAACACAGGTTCTCCTCAGTGTTTTCTTTCTATCCTCAGCTAAGCCAGGTCCATGTGTAATCAATCTGCTTTGTCTTCCTGGGATCAGTCAAGATACCATGGATCCTTAATTGATTTTATAATGGCTGTAAAATGTTGGTGATTGTTGTTGCTGCTGCTGGTTGTGGTCTGTTACAGAACTGGCTGGAACCCACCAAGGAGCTCAAGAAGCAGATCCGCAGTACGTAGTTGAATAAAACCACTCCAGCTTCTGTCATCTTTTGAAACTACTGATTAGAAACAACTATTCACATTTGTGAGATCATTTTAATATTTGTCTTTTTTGTTTTTTTTCTCAGCTGGCCCATGGAACTTTGCTTTCAATGTGAAGTTTTACCCTCCAGATCCTTCTCAGTTGTCTGAGGACATCACAAGGTGAGCTAGGAGTTCCTTAAAGCAGAGTCCAGTCCAACAGTATGATTGGCACGTCACAGACATCGGTTTTAGTGTATATTTTGACTCATATTAACATCAGTAATGGTTGAAAAGCTGTATCATACTACTTGGAGCTAGAGAATGTATAGTTTAGTTGAGGACATGAAATGTTTTGCAGTGCCTGGAGGTGTAATGAAATTATATTTGCTAACACTTTTCTTTGATAACCGTATTTGAGGGATCCATACATCCAAAAATCCCAAATGTATACATGGGTACCAAACCCATCTATCAGGTATAATAAAATGTATTTATTTCCACAATAAAATAGTGAAAATGGCATTTGCAAGTGAGATTGTAAACTATAAAACCATCTTCATGGCAATGAGGAACAAAAGCTAAGTACAGTCACAGAATGTTCTCAATTCTAGTCGTCGCCTTTCCCGCCCTGTCACATGGGGTACACAGTCTGAGGAAGTGTAGAGTCCCTCTGTTATAGTTTCAGAGTCATTTAGACTGAAGCGTAGTCACAATAATTATAATCATTGATTTAAACCTCCCCCCCCTCCCCAGGTATTACCTGTGTCTTCAGCTGAGAGACGATGTGGTTTCGGGCCGTCTGCCCTGCTCATTTGCCACCCACACCCTGCTGGGCTCCTACACCGTGCAGTCTGAGCTGGGGGACTACGACCCAGACGAGCTGGGCAGCGACTACATCAGTGAGCTCCGCTTTGCCCCCAACCAAACCAAAGAGCTGGAGGAGAATGTCATAGAGCTCCACAAGAACTACAAGTCAGTCTCACCATGTTATAGCTGCTAAAATAATAAACTAGAGGGCGCTAAGGAGAAAGCATGCACCTTTGCTGGTGGAATATGAAAGTCACCTTTTTAAGTCCAGTTGATTTAATCAATTGATATGATGGGTAACGATATTAAAACAAATCTCGACGCAGTTACATCTTTTGTCACAAATGATTGACCTTCAAAATGTATAAACTGGTGCCAAATAATCAAATGCATCTATTCAGAAGGAGCAGAGAACTTTTTTTTTTTTAGTTGACCAGTGACTCTACACAGCAGTCTTGGTCTTTTTAAATAAACCCTCAGCTAATATGTCACAAACCTTCTTCCCACAGGCAGTGTACCTCTTTGTTTGAGGCCCCCATTCTGCCTCTCTCATATTGATCTGTCTGTAATTTGATATGGTTTTACGTAGCTCAATGGGTGGGGCTCCAGTCTGTCTGTGGCCATCTATGCTAAAAATGACTCAATCCCAACACTGTCGGAGGCCTCTATTAAAAATGGCAGTCAAATGAAATATTCCAAAAATGTAGCTTATGTGGTGCCATTTGTCAGGGGATTGTGTAAGATCCATCCCTGCCCTGCGTTTGGTAAACCAGAAGCCGGTGAGTAATTTCTCCTGTATTTCTGTCAGAGGGATGACGCCAGCAGAGGCAGAAATGCACTTCCTGGAAAACGCCAAGAAGCTGTCGATGTACGGAGTGGATCTTCATCATGCCAAGGTGAAAATGGACTGAGGTCGTTCTGACGTTAAAAATTCCCTACTGGTATACAGTCCAGATTTCCCTTTGCAGAAGGTCTCCAGCAATTCATTAATTTTCCAGACCTCAATTTAATAATTTGTTACTGCATAATACAACACCACACCTGTTTCCGGCGATAAAGCCCCCTCCTTCCCCCATACATGGCACATATGATACGTGAATTGCTATATTTATGTAAAAGGGAATGCTATTTAGAATAACCGGACTGTTTATGTAGTTTGGAATGCACCATTCCAAATGTCTTAATAAATATGGGGGTGATGTGTTGGCTTGTTGTGCATTTTCCGACCACCAAACGAATGCATTCATCTGCTGCTAATGAACACAAGACGCTTACCACAAGCACCGCAACACCGCTGCTTCTGAAACATCACCGCCTCCACAGCTGACGCTGAGGTAGTGCTACGGCTTAACACGCTACTGCTGCACCGCCCATAGACTGACATTATATTCACTTCTGCTTCTGGGAACGAATAAGAGGTGGGGCGCCTTTGGAGCCCTGCCTTGTCTACGGCCATTCTCCTGTTGTGTGCTAATCCGCCCGCCACAGGACATCAAAGGGGTTGTTGGCATGCTGGCAGCGCGGAGCGTAGGATGACATGAGGTGGGATTACTACAGCGGGGACTGCTGTTGTCAGCAAGGCCAATTACAGGAATCTGTTGCCAAAAGCGCTTTGAAAGTGGAGAAATGGATGTCTGCAATAGATGGTTGATCTAGCTCGACATAACGGTGATGAACGGAGAAGACTATGCTATCTTGGTGTTTATCTACGAGCATAAGTAGTACCACAGTTACTCCTTAGTTGCATTATTGAGCCCCCAGACAAAAAGTTTCTCCCCGGTTCACTGTTTATGCGAATGTGCATGTGGCTGTGGGGGAAGTGGTGGCGACTGGTGTGATGTTAGAGATGGAGAGAGCGCTCGTCACTTTCATTTTTGTGAAACCAAACATTACTGTAACACTGGTTTCACTTTGACTTTGAGACTCTTTTTAGTTTAAACATACTTTGCGTACGTCCTTTATAATAGAATCTATCTCCGACCAGCATACATATTCTGTCTTCTCTCCTCTCTTGTTAAATGCCTAGTTGGTAGGGGGTCTCACTGAGCTCTTGGCTCCCGCTCAGGGAAAGGTAAGAGGCTTCATTCCATGTGCTTTCTGAGTGTGTTTTTCCCTCCTCGTGCATGGTGTAGGCGCTGTAAGCTGCAGTTCCTTGTCTCATTCCAAGACTCATTGTCCCTGCTTGAGGCCAACCTTCCCTCAGTCACCGTTGGTCTCTCCTGCTCATCCTTTGCATTTTGCAGGGAGGAGTCCCGTGAACTCTCCACCGCCCCATTACGTGCTTAATCCAGCCCCAGCACTCCATTGTTGCATTTTCTGCTCAATGCCGCTCAAGTCCTCATTCACAGTTAACCCGCATATAGTAGAGGGCCTGGGTCTACTTTCACCCTGCCTGCTTTTATCCCATTTACATTACCGTTAACCCTCCTATCCTCTGGCTATTCATGTAGGGTCCCATAGCTCTTCCATAAATTCATTAAATATTGATGATACGGAATAATTAAGATTTCATGCATAGTGACTTTTGTAAGAAATGTCACTATTATACCGCATTGGTGACATGCGTGTCTGTGTGTCCTCTCCAGGACTCTGAGGCGGTGGAGATCATGCTGGGGGTCTGTGCCAGTGGTCTCCTCATTTACAGAGACCGGCTGCGGATCAACAGGTTCGCCTGGCCCAAAGTCCTCAAGATCTCCTACAAGAGAAACAACTTCTACATTAAAATACGCCCTGGCGAAGTAAATGAGACTTTAATTGAATATTTATGCATACAGCACCTGACAAACATCAGCGGCATTAGACGCATCTTTTCCCTGTCTTGCAGTTTGAGCAGTTTGAAAGCACAATTGGTTTCAAACTCCCAAATCACCGTGCAGCCAAGAGGCTCTGGAAGGTCTGTGTGGAACACCATACTTTCTTCAGGTACAAATTGATAAATACATTTACATTACATTACATTTACGGCACTCGGCAGACTCTTTTATCCAAAGCGACTTACAATCGGTACATCAACAGTTGAACTGGTTAACCACCAGTTTCTGCAAGCAGATAACACTCTCCTAGAATAAGCACAGCATCATATACCTCCATGAGCATGGAACTTAAGTCTGTTACTTGGTTATCTTTGGCACTTAAGTAAAGTTACTGCTAAGTAGCCAAGTTACCTAGCAGTAACCTATTTCTATTTCATGCACACAGCACCTTTTTTGAATTGGTGTAATCATTGTTATTCCATTAAAATGATATTAAGTCTTTAAAGAAGGATATGTTCAAACCAATCACAAGAGATTCGTCGTTCGAGAGTGCTGATGTTTAACGAGTGAATGTTTCGTGACTAATGTGGGTGCATGTTACTGTGACAGGCTGGTGTCACCTGAGGCTCCGCCTAAGAAGTTCTTGGGCCTGGGTTCAAAGTTCCGTTACAGCGGCAGAACACAAGCTCAGACCCGCCGGGCCAGCTCTCAGATCATCAGACCCGCCCCCTTGTTTGAACGCACCTCAAGCAAACGCTACAACATGTCCCGAAGCCTAGATGGAGGTGGGGAGTCGTCCTGTTGACTAATTAACTACAGGCATACAGTAATATGTGGTTAGATGAGTGGACACGCATGCCAAATTCGACGTGAGCGTGTGTTGAGCTTTGTTTTTTATTTTCTAATTTTCCTTTTAATCCAGATATTTTTAAAGGCATTTTTGAATGTTGTTTGACCTGACTAGTCATAATTTTATGTGCGGACAATTCACTACAGTAGACTAAGCACACCATCTGTACCAACAGTTATTGGAAGGGATCCTCTTATGTCATATTATTCTACTTCCCGTTCCTCTGCTTGGAGAAATAACCTTGTTGTACCATTCCTAGTGAACTGTCATCCATTCTTTTGAAGTGCAAATTAGCCCATTGTTTTGTTTTTTTTATAGAAAATTCTTCTCAAAGGGAGGAAGGAACGTGTTTTCTACCTGAAAGCTGGTGACGCTCAAAACAGCAAATTTATTCACATCTGCAGTGACACAACCACAATGGGCGCCCAAACGCAATGAGCGCTAGCTATTGAAAATCAAATACTTTTGTTCGGAATGAAAAGCTGCAATTTTTTACAGCCAGTGGAATAAGTGTCACATTTCTCATAATTAGCTACTGAAAACGGGCCATTTAGTTTGACTATAAAAAGCCGGTCGGTTTTTAACTGACACTAATTCCAGTCCTGTGCATCTGTCTTTGTCTGCCGGCTCCACTGGGCCTCCAGCCCCCATCATGGAGAACCATGAGACCCTCATGAAGGACAACACTGGGGACGGGGCAGCTAAGGGCGTCGCCAAGGGAGACCTCATCACCACGGTAACGCCAGAAAAGAAGGCGGAAGAGGAGAAGGCGGAGCAGGAAGACGCTCGGGCCAAAGCCGCGGTGATAACGGCGCCTCCCCCCCCAACGCCTATCAGACACGATACAAAGGTACAGTAACCCCCCCCCCCACCCCAATTAGAAGAACTGGGTAGTTTGGTTTAACTTTATTACATTAAAGCCATTGCAAAATGTACATACTGTATACAATCTCTAGTCTCTGACCGGCGGAGGCTTTCTAGTGCCAACAAGGCTGAGAGGTAATGGATACAAGAGCTGCTGATTGGTCAGATTGCTGCTTGTCGGTCATCCAACACAGTGAAGCAAAACTTGCCTATTGAGGTTGAGAGGATCTGTGTTTCTATTTGTTTGTTCTTCCTTAATGGCCTGTGTGGCTGTGGACAACAGTATGCCAGATGCTTTCTGCTCTACCCACTGCAGTAGACTAGGCCTGAGTGCTTCTTGTCTGGTGTATGCTTTACTAATTAGCTTTTCTTTTCTTGTCCTTCCTCTGACCCTACACTACACTCGGTGTGTGTGTGTGTGTGTGTGTGTGTGTGTGTGTGTGTGTGTGTGCTCATGCGTCTTCGCCCCCTGTCCCTATGCTCTCCATGTAAACACACGTGCGCGCACCCACCCACACCATTCCCCCCCCCCGCTCCCATCACCCCTCTGCCCACCAGGGCGGTTGTCTGTTGTCGCCCGACCCCCTTAACTCTGAGCTGTCGCTGCCCTCGTCCCCGGTGTCCTCCACCAAAGTGCGTCGGCGGCGCAGGGAGAACGGGCGCAGGCGGGCGTCCTCGGCCAGCCCGGCCGAGAGCAGCGGCGCCGGGCGGCGGCGGCGGCTGCAGGCGCGAGCCGACCGCAAGGCGGCGCTCCTGGCGGAGCGGGCGCTCCTGCTCTCGGCCCGCAAGCAGCGGCTGGAGCAGGGCAAGCAGCGAGGGGGCGGCACCCTCTTCTCCTTCTCCCTGCACCTGCCCGACCTGTCGTCCATCCTGGACGAGGACGGCTACATCACCTTCCCCGACCTGACGGACGTGCGCTTCCTCCCCGAGTGCGCGCACCACTTCCTGCCCATCAAGTCCCCCTCGCTCATCCCCTGCTTCCTCTTCATCTTCTTCTTCCTCCTCTCCACCTCCTTCTCCGTGCCCTACGCCCTCACCCTCTCCTTCCCCCTGGCGCTCTGCCTCTGCTACCTGGAGCCCAAGGCGGCGTCCCTGACCGCCTCCATAGCCCACGGCTTCCATGACCATGACAGTTCAGAGGAAGAGGAGGTGTGTGCACCAACGCCTGTGTGTGTGTGAGTGTGAGTGTGTGTGTCC
>JAODLI010000009.1:164114-181809 GCA_027575585.1 Percopsis omiscomaycus | reverse complement strand
GTCTCAGACGACGACATGTTTTCTTTTACGGCGGACACTGTAGCTGCTTCTTCGTGTTTGCAAAGGTGGGGGTACGCTGTTTGCAATTCGCAACAATCACCACTAGATGTCACTAAAAACTATACACTGGCCCTTTAAGTCACTACAGTTTTAGTTTATTTTATTTATATTCATTTTTATTCATTTGCAAAAATGTTTTGGCATTTCTTGTATTTTAATTTCAGTTTAGCAAACCTTGAACCAGAAGCAAGTGTCAGTTGACTTTTAACATTCTGCGTCATGTGCTGTTCAGACGGTGAAAGGAGGAATATCTGAGACTCGAATCGAGAAGAGGATCGTCATCACAGGAGATGCAGACATCGACCATGATGAGGTCTGTTTAAATACTTCCTCTATCTTGCATTCTATTCCCGTCTGTCTCTAGTCTTAGCCTTTCTCCTCTCTGCACCGTCTGTTATGGATTTGTACTGTCGACCACGGTTCAGTAAGCCTAAATGGAGCTGTGGTCGTCTCTGGCCCTCCAACCAGAGATTAGCAGCCAGCCATGTGATACAAGCTGGCTTAGCGTGTGACGTTTTAGAATTTAACATGTAGTGCGACTTGATGAATGTTGTAAGCATTACAGTTGTAACTAATGGTGGCTTCCCTAATGTCACATTGTCCTACAACCCAACATCCTCACTCCTTCCTCACCTCCCTGCCTTGCCATGCCCTATTCCTCGTTCTCTGTGTCCCCCCCCCCCGGTGGTCTCTCCTGGTGCCACATGTAGGCTCTTGCTCAGGCCATTAAGGAGGCTAAAGAACAGCACCCTGACATGTCAGTGACCAAAGTAGTGGTGCATAAAGAGACAGAGATCACACCAGAAGAGGGGGAGGACTGACCCAGGTAAGAGGATGAGGTCTGGTCTGTAGTCTAGCGGAGCTCGCAAGCTGGCCTCCATTCTTGGCATGCTGCTTTCCATCGGTGCTTCCTCTTGTTTTGGCAGACAGCCTTGCTTCTGTAGCACTAACATGGGGCTGCCATGACCACAGGTCACGCAGACCAAATGTCATGGTCTCAGCTGAGAATGACCAGGCGCAACTGCACTAATGCTTGTAGGATGCAACACTGCCCCCTGCTGCTCCTTTCCCTCCTAGAGGACATGCGTTTCTGCTTGTAGGTGTAGGTCAGTGGTTCTCATGGCCCCCCAAAAGGTAGTGCTAAGCTTGAAACCAACCCCTTCTTTTGATTCCACTTGCATATAGAGGATGTGGTTATGTCTAAAAACTGTTTATACAATTGTCTAAAAACTACTTTCCACTTATTTATTCGTCCATCCGTGGCTTAATAAAGTTCTATCTTACTTGGTCTACAATTGGGTTTTATTATATTGAAACTGATAAAATCTCAACTGTTATTTTTATTGCCACCCCTAAAATATTTTTTTGTAGAGGAAAAAGACATAATGTAAAAACTCCAATGTTGACGTGTTTTGCATTGGTATTGCATTACCAATGTTTCGTCAACATTGTACAGCTGTACAATGGACAAACGTGTAAGAGTGAAATAATACCTGCTCAACCAGCTCTGCTTTTTTTCTCTTTCTTTTTGCATGAGTGCTCGGCTTTTGTGGTTTAGAAAGTCGTGTGTTGACTGAAATCTGATCTCCTGAGAGGTTAGATTTAAGTTTTTCCAGAAGTAATGAAACCACATTATTTAGTTTGATTCTGGTATTTTAAAAAGTTTTTCTGTTTAAGTTTAAACGCACCACTGAAAACACCTTGACCATGTCTGCTATCATTCTTTGAGGATGGAAACATTTATTATAAAATATAAATAAAATAAAAAAGGACTTTGACAATGCAATTATGTTTTCAGTGTATATCTACACATTTTGCCAAACTCTACTTTGGAGTTGGAGGCCTTGGTGCTTCCAGTCCTTGCATTAAATAGGTCAGAGGCTCGCTTTCTGCCTGCTTTGTCGACACAAGCATTTGTTTGAACTTGTCTGCTGTCAGTAATTTAAGTGTTATGACGGCATGGAGCTATGTGATAGAATCTCTCATTCCATTCTGCCACAACACCATCTTCATTCGGTGATCTATTTATATTTTTTTATATTTTTTTTTGTCTTTAAGTATGTTTACCTTTAATCTCCAGTTAGTTTTATTATCTTATTTTATTACCATCTCAATTAGATAACCTTAACAGAGCCCGGGTTTTAGGTGTGTGTGTGTGTGTGTGTGTGTGTGTGTGTGTGTGTGTGTGTGACTCACCAAATGGGAATGGTTGGCTTTGTGTCTATGATCTTGCCCTAAACCCTGTGTGCAGTGCAGTCTTGTCTGCCTGTCAGAATGGCATAGCCTTAAGTAGCACTATTACATTCTCCCCAGTGTTTTCTGTAGTCGTCTTTTTATCCTTTTCATACGTTCATTGTAAATACACACAGGGCAGTGGGACGAAGAGTTTACAGAAACCGTAAAAAAAGTTAGCCTAACTCCTAGACTGCCGGTTTAAAGCAGCCCGCCAAAGGTGATTTGTTGTTACACATGAACTTCTTGTTTTTGAGGGTCGTGGCTCAGGATGTTTGAAAGCCACCAATTTTAAAGAACCGTTTCATGTTGACGTTTACATGCATGTCTGCCTTATTTGTCAACTTATTGTAAAACTGTACAGATAAAAATAACTTCTTTTTTTTACCAGTAACTTACAAAAGTGTCCAAATGCCCTGTGTGTATCCACATGCTTTTTGGGAAGAACTTCTCTTGCTTTGTTAAAGCTGTCTGGCTCCAGTGTGAGGGTGTAGCATGGCAAAATGTTCTAATGCATGTTCCGTGTGCACCTCTAGGAATGAGAGTGTGGGCTGTCTTCTAATCAAGGACTCAACCTCCCAGGATTCCACGTACTATACCGGGGCACTCAGAAGACTCGACGGCTCCTACTCTCCAAATGCTGCAGCTCGCCATTAGTCCCAGCCATCACAAAATGCATTTTGCATGAGAAGGACGCAATGTTGCATTATCAAAGAATGGCAAGATTTATACAAACTATAAGATAAAAACGGTTGTTGATCCATCTGCACGCTGAATCCTTGTGCAGCAAGCTAAAGTTTTATTTCACTGCCTTATGACTTCGATGTGTTTTTATGATTTATTGAGAATAATTATTGTAGCAACATTTTATTTATGAAATAAAGCCATCACTGCAACAACCTAAGGATGCTTTAGGCTGTATATGTAGAACATACACTATATAACATTGCTGTAGAAGTGCCATGGTACTCCCAACGCTCACTCCACAATCTTTTACAATGCCACTACAGAAATCAGTACGGCCCAATATTGTACATAGGCCAACCTAAGCTTTCCTATGAAATGACTAATTATGATTTTTGTGTGTACTCGAATTAATTTTTTCCGTATTTCATGATTTCGTTTTTTTTTTTTTTCTCACCAAAAGATTTCATCCCCCAAACTCCAAAGAAGAACAATGGACAGTTCTTTGCAGGATTCTTTTCTTTCTTTTTTTTGTGTATACCCTTTCAAGCCTTGAATGTTTGAGGGTTGATCGTTTTTGCATTTATGACTGTACCAGAGATCCCAGATTGTATATCTTGTATGACTGAGCTCTGTCTGAATATATGCAAGCCAAGAGTGATCTGCCTAACCCTAAACCTGTTGGCTACATGCCTTCTTCAGCTGTTCAAACTGTATCAGAATTATTACATATTATTCATGTACAGCAATGTTTCCTCTACGGTGAAATAAAGGTGGCAAATGCATTGAGTTTAATTTTTGGCATCTTCTGTTAAAATAAAATGTTTACTACATTATTGAAATCTGTGTCATCATCAATCCTGACTTTTTTTTTTTTTATAGATATTTGTGCATCCTTGTGTTGCACAAATGTTGACAACATCCATGATATAAAAAATAGGATCCAATGTTATCAGCTGTTTTGATAACCCTGATTTAAATACATTAAACTAGTACTGTCTCTGTCTGTGAACCTATGAAAACTATACCACAAGCTTTAGACCGCTTAGTTAACACAACATTATGGAGGTTGAACTCCTGGTCAAAAAAGTGTTCTGCTTCAGAAATGTATATTCTAAATGCAATATACATTGGGGAAAACTGCCTCCACATACTGTACTGTAGAAACCTTGCCTTTACTGAAAATAATGTGGGTAGAAAAAAAACTATTGGAAGATTTGCTGTGAGAAGGCTGAATAAATATATTCATTATACAACAACCTGTGGCTCTGAATATTCAGAGGCGTCGTTAATGGTGCCCTGGGGTAAATCCAAGCGACTTTTTCACATAGGTTTTCAGGCTACGAAAAATAATGCTTACGTAGAAGTGTGTTTTCAGAGGCCCCGCCCGTGTGTGTGTGTGTGTGCGAGTGTGCGCGCGCGCGTGTGCGCTCCGATCCTGTAGGTGGCAGCAAAACAATGCAGCATTTCCTCCAGAGTCGATAGTCACAACAAGAGGAGGAAGAGGAAGAACGACAGCTTCGGATCGTCGTCGACTGCCTTGCGTGACAACACAAGGATCGCGTTCAGGCTTCGGGTATTACATTTTTATTGACTATTTATGGTTTCGGAGTAGCTCTCAAACCCGGATAGTGTGTTTTACTGTGTTGTTCCGAAATGCAGAGCTGTTGTTTTGTATGTTTAAAGTTCCCGGAGATAGCGATACATGCCAATGGAGGCTTGCTGACCAAAATGGCTGGGCGCAGTGAAATGTGAAATATTCTTGCTAAGGTTATCCTTTCCACACGCAACACGGCTGATACGCAAACACAATACTACAACCCCCCGCTTTCATTTTTAAACGTTGCGTTAAATTCTTCACACCGACTGTTAATTTTTGTACCTTTCCAAAATCGCGCTTTTAACGCTGTTGGGCCTTTTTCCTATAGCAGATATGCACGACTGATTTGGACACTTGTTTACTTTCTGTGTTTTCGATCCCTATCTATCACCGATTACCGTGATAGAAGTTATTTTGACGTTTGCTTGTCTTTATGATACCTGGAATTAAATATCTTTCGCGTACTTAATATGTATAAATTATTATAAAAAAATTGACGCTCCACCCCTTTGCTGCCAGCGTCCATACCTGTAACGTTAGTATAGTTACGTAAAAGTTTTATCGTTCCCTGTTTTTCGTTACAGGTTGCTCCTATTTGACCTGCAACATGTCCGACTTATTGAGATATATCGATTATGACCATAAAGCCACCTTTCTAAAGATGCTCAACCAACAGAGAATGGAGGGCGAGCACTGTGATGTGGTGGTTGTGGTGGAAAACATTGAATTCAGGGCTCACCGTTGTGTCTTGGCCGCCTGCAGCAACTACTTCAAAAAACTCCTCAAGAAACAGAGTGACGAGGACAACTCCCTCGTGGAGCTGGACTTCATCCGCTCTGACATCTTCGAAGAAGTCCTCAACTACATGTACACGGCCCGGCTCGCCGTGCGGAAGAAGGACATCAACATGATGATGTCATCTGGCCAGATCCTGGGCATCAACTTCCTCGACAACTTGTGCACCCAGAAACGTGAGCTGACAAACATGAAGACCCGGGAGAACCAGGCCCCGGGGGATCATGGGATGCGAGCTCAGGATGCCATTCTTAAGGAACTGGCCATGGAGGAGGTAAGGAAGAACAGTTTCTACGACCAGGGTATGGATGGCATGGGCGCAGGGGGCTCCCACGTCTCCCAACCCCACAACTACAGCACCAGCATGAGCAAAGACCCTCACGGCCATGGCTGGGGGTCCTCCACCTCCAGCGACATGAAGCTGGAGTACCTGCTCTACGGCCACCGCGATCACGGCTCCTGCCAGGGGCCCGGCGGGAAGCCCATCGACCACAACGCCAAAAAGGAGCGTCTCCTCACCGCTAACAGACCGTACGGCTGTGAGCACTGTCCCAAAGCCTTCACCACCGCCGCCCACCTCAAGGAACACCTGAAGATCCACTCCGGTTTCAAGCCGCACCGCTGTGTGGTGTGCGGCAAGGCCTTCATACGAGGCCCAGACCTCAAGAGGCACGAGCGGGTCCACAGCAACGAGAGGCCCTTTGGGTGCCAAATGTGCGAAAAGGCCTTCAAGCACAAGTCTCACCTCAAAGACCACGAGCGGCAGCACCGGGGCGAGAGGCCCTTCAACTGCGGCTCTTGCGACAAAGCCTTCATCAAAGCGTCTGACCTGAAACGCCACTGGAACACCATGCACAGCGGGAACCCACGCAGACAGATGTCCCTGTCCCCCGCTGCGTCCCAGCAGGGCCAAGCAGAAGCCACTGACCAGAGAGACTGGAAAATGGAGACCGGACCACACTCTCATAATTCGGGGGACTGCTGAGCCTACATAAAGACGAGCACACCGACATGACAAACACACACACACACACGCACGCACGCACTCACACACTGTTCACACAGATACGAACACAAACATGCAGACGAAACCACAACCGTGTGAGAGAGGCTCCGTAGCCTTACATCACACGGACGGTGATCTGAGTGGGTAATCAGAGGTCATAGCATGTTCATAAGACTGTGGGGCTGTATTGTTATTATTCTAAAGAGTTATGTCAAAAACAATGTTCTTTTCTGCTTGTAAAATCATGTAAATGTTTAGTTCACTCTACTATACGTATATTTTTCACAAAGCATTGTCGCTATCTAGACTTGGGGGTCCTCATAACATTATTCTCTTTTACTTTTATGGGATATGTAACATTTAAATGTTTTGTTTAACCCTTACTGGATTTTAAGACTATAAGAGAGAGAGAGAGAGAGAGAGAGAGATGGGGAAAAAAAGATTTTTCTGCATAACATATGTTGCGTTGACTATATTCATGTGGATGTTTTTAATGGATGTGTTTAGTTGTATTGATTGATTGATTGATATTACACTGTACGAGTATGATCCACCATTTTGCATTTGACGCAGATGATACCAAAGTCTTGGGCGTTTTACTGGATGGTCTCAGAGGCTGTCCTGTCCAAGCAACCGGCCAACTAGATTTACTGTTATACAGTATAACTGTCATCCAGCTATCAACAGTTAATGATAGATGTCTGTATATACTGTAGCTTAGTTTGTTGCACAATTAGATTACACAATGAAATATGCACATTTAACATTGTCCTACTTATACACTTTGACAATAAACACCATTTCCTGCGTTGTATTGTTTTCCTAAATTTGGAATCTTTTTTGTTTTTGCTAGACTCTAGCCTGAGGTATGCCACGCCCATATCAAGTTAAAGCTTGTGTGAAAGAGGGTAGGATTCACAGCTATAGCTGTTGCCACTAGGAGGGGTTTAATTTGACTTTATGTTTGATTTGATGTTTAAGGGAAAGCTGTAAAGTGATGTATTCATTCTCAAGTTCAACAAGCGCATGTTGTGCTGTAGTCCTCTTGTACTTATGCTTGTGCTTTTATTGGGTAAACAAACGCTTTGCTGTTATGAACTGCTGGTATAAAACTACTCTAATTCCTCTATAATTGCTATTTATAAATACAATTTTATGTGCTTTTGCAGTTACAGGTGTTTGGCTTTTCAAAGGAATCAAACTAGCCAAATGCCAGTCTGTTTTCAACTTTACTTGCCCCATTTTCATTCATAGCGGTGTTTTTCCAAGTGGTTTACTGTAATGACAATTTAATGAGTTCGTTAGGAGAGATTGAAGTGGCTTTTATAATGGCTTGTAAAGTTCAATTTTGGCGTATTTTATTTAACCCTAAACGCATAACAAATCATAACTTACAGAATATACCAGTGCATATTTATGATACTTTTAAAATGGCAAAAAAAAATTTGCTTTTGAAAGTTTATAAATGTCTTGATTCTGGCACAAAGCAGCAGTTGAAATCCTGGTTTGTTTATTAACCCGGCCTATGCAAATAGTCACATCTGGCGCTCACCCTCCTGTCTCTGTGTCCTTTTCAGCTCTAATTCACTTTAGTTTTCATTCCTTTAACTCAATATCGGAATGAATGTTTTATGTAAGACGGTGGGGACGTGCTTTAGAGGACAGCCTGACACACACGTACTTAAAAGTCCAAGCAAGAAAACTCCATACTCACAACGCAACACTAGATGGTGCACTGTTCACAGTGACTGACCTGTTGATGGCCGTTTTGACCCGTTCATGCAGATGGTGTGAGACCAGACAAGCGTTCGATGACAGTGGATTTGATTAGAAATCCACGATGCCTCCAGTTAGAGGAGCTGAGCTCAGTCCTGAGCATGTGACAGCACGCCTGCTGTCAATGTATGCGCCATCACACCTTCGTGTTTTCCATACGTCTCCATGCAGCGAAGCACATTTGGTGTGCCAACACAGAATCAAGGTTTCATAGTCGCCGCAGCTCTCCTATTTCTGAACAAGCGACCACTACATGTTGTGGCGTCCTTGTGTCCTGTCACGTGAGAGAGATTGATCTATTCATAACTGTTAACAGGGGGAAAGGTTTGATCGCCTGTAATTTGGGGCGAAATGACTGTGGAAAACTGACATCACCGTCTATTGGAAAGGGAGGGCCTTGTCTAACTGGTGTTCGTAGATGCCCAAGATCTGTTTTCTACATTTCTTGGCCGTGTGCTGTGTGTGCGTGTGTGTTTTAGTCTAGCGAGTGATGCAGGCGCTAGCTTTAGTATGAAGCGGTTGATTGGGACGTGAGAATGCTGTGTGTTTATGCCCTTCTATTGTGTGTGTGTGGGGGGGGGGTGGCATGGTGTGGAGGCCTGTGCATATGTGCCTGTGTGTGGCAGAAGCTTATTGTGTGTGTGTGTGTGTGTGTGTGCTCCTAAGCCCATTGATATGTGTGTGCACGCATGTGTGCGTGTGCATGCATGTGTAATGGCTGGAGGGGGGTTGAGGATGTGTGTGTGTGTTCATGTGTAATTAGGGCTGAGTGTGTGAGTGAGGGTGCATGTTGCTATGTTGTGTGTGAGCTGTGCATCAGTCCTGGAGAGGGGACACAGAGACGCCACATAATAATAATATATGCGAGCGCGCGCGTGTGTGTGTATGCTAAATGAATGAATAAATATATCCCCTAAATAGGGCCAATGTGCACATTTCCATGCACATACATGCAAGCTCATGCATACATAGAAACACACACACACACACACACACACCGCATAACAATAATATTGTTATATTGTGTGTGTGTGTGTGCAAATTGTATGCACTCATTATGATGAGTGTGTGTGTATTTCTGTTTGTGTATGTGGGTTTCCTCCGTGCATGTATGCATATGTATGTGTGTGTTTGTATGTGCATTTGTGGGTTTCTGTGTATGTTTGTCTTTGTGTGTATTTCTATGTATGAATGCATGTGCGTGTGAATTTCTATGTGAGTGTTGTGTGTATATTTGTGTGTGTGTGTGTGTGTGTGCATGTGTATGTATGTACAGTATTCATCTGTGTGTGTGTGTGTGTGTGTGTGTACACTCTGCAACACCAGGTTTCCATTACCCTCGTCTCTGGCTCCCTCAGCCAGACCACAACCCTCGTGTCTCCACGCAGTCTCCGCCCCCTGCCACAGCCTTCCCAGAAAGGAGCAGTGTCTAATTAAAAAAAACTTTAATTACATTCATCTCATCTCACACACACATTCGGGGAGAATAAAACAACCCATTTACAAACAATCCCCTGTGATATACGGCATGAAAATCCATCACAGCGTTAATTTCCATGTAAAAAAGCCTTTTAATCAAAGGCCGACGTTCATGCGATGCCTTCTTCATGGAACCATCTGGAAATGTAAAATCTCCCGTTTAAAGACTTGTGCATGATGTTGTGTCTCATTTTCCCTACACTACTATACTCAGAAGACATTTTATAGCCTTGATTCTTATTCCAAGGCGTCTTAACCCCGTGAGAAAAAAACTACGTCCAACAATTAACGTCTATCTTCAGGTAATCTTTAAACAGCCACAATTTGATTTGTAGGTGCTCCCTTTAACTGTTAAATTAACCAGTAGTAGGTCTTCAAAGTGAGTGTCATATTAATGGAAGGACAGCGTTGGTCTCTAAGGAATTTAACCGAGGGGGTTCAGTCATCGCCTTGAACACAGGAACTCTGCCGGCCTTCCTCCATTCCTGTCGGACCACATAGAAGCGTGTTTATTAAAGGTGACCCCCTGTGTCCACTCACACAAGGTATGCCTTTGTTGATGTGCATGGCATTGACCTTAATAAGTCTGCCTTGGTTATAAGGCCCCCGTTAGCCTGACAGAGGGGGGGGTTATCAGGCCATCAGTGCCCAGTCCTGGTGTCTGTCGGCTGGGTTCATTGTTGAGGGCCGGGCCACATGTTCCAACTGGGAGATTCTAATCACATCGGTGCTCCTCAGCAGGTACCTGCCGCGGCTCTCCCAGACCTCGCTCCTCCACCCTACCTCCATTCTCTCCCCTGCTCCCCTCTCCTCTGTTCTTTACTCTCCACGCCTCTGTCCTCTCCTCGTTAACTCTCCTACTCGATCCCGCTCTATTCTTCCTCCCATCTAACCTCCCTTCTCCTCTCTTTTCCTGTCCCCTTCCCTCACCTCCCCTCTGAGATTATAGATACGAGTGGGAGATATTTTCATATTTCTTGAAGCAGGATTAAGATGATGGATGTTTTCCAATATTTAGGCCAAAACTTACTGTATTTTCTGTTGATATCCAGGTTCAATTTGTAGTCACAAGAGTTTCAATTTCATTTGAACTGAATCAATACCATTTTTTTCCCAGCTGAAAAAAAGTGATATTGAGTATAAATGCTGTTATTCAAGGTTAATCTCCCAGTCTCATATATGTTTACCATTTTGAGTGTACTGTATCTCCATCCTGCTAACCTTCTGAACCGGTTGTATAAAACGACGTGTTTCCAATAAAGAAGTAGTCCACAACATTACAAATGAAGCAGGCATGAATCCCAACGGAACTATTAACCCAATACATAAACACCCACAAGACCTCTAATGGAACGCCCCCACCTCAACACACACACACACACACACCTCACACATAGTGTCTGTTGCAAATGATGCCCCTGCTTTGTGTGGACAGCCTTGATTTACTAGCATGACACACAGAATCATCCAAATTGCATTTCACTAGCAAGCTTCTTGGAAGAGTCAGTTCCATTTCCAAATCAGCTGGGTAATCAGCTCCAGATGAGCCCCGGGCAAATACCCCCCCCCTCCATCTTTTTATAACTGCATCTCAACTCAAGGACACAGTTCTCTTTAGGCCGGTTACATACCTGTATGTGCCCTGGTCAGGGATGCCCCCTCCATTAGGAATTTAGACAGGGTTCTCTCGTCTCTGAGGGACACGTCAGCTTTCACAACTCTGGCAATATTATCATAAAGGGCCTGTCGCGCAGAGATGGAGGTGAGCCAAGCATCTGGAGTGGCTGGAAGGGCTGAATATTAAGTGAACCTCAGCCTTGAGAACAAAGGCCTCTGTGATGACCTGCTCAGCAGACCTGCTGAAACGTTGTGTGTAAATTGGACGCGGGCCTGAAGCAGAGAGCAGAGAGAGGCAAATATCAATTAACAGCGGTTGTTTCCTCGAGCACAGGGCTCCAGGAGCGCACTTTATTTTTCTGTTTAATCTGAAGACGCCCCGTGTCTCTGTCCTCCCGCAGAGGGCAAACAAACGATGAAAGACAGCGTTTTCAATCTCTGTTTCTGTCCTGTCTGTGGAACTTTGATGTCGGCCCGCTCCCCCCCCCCCCCGGTGTCCAGGGTCCTGAGAGGGGCCATTGTTTGCTCTGGCACTGGGAAGCACAGGGCCATCAGTGGGCAAGAACGCTAGCAGGGTCCCTGAAAATATTGACTCATCATCCCAGACAATGAGTCTGGGGAATTTAATATCAGCACACATGGAATATAGCTGTATGAAGAATAGAATAGAATCATGATATAATGGACTAGATCATAGTACAATAGAAGCCAGTCAGTCAGTTAGTTGGCTCACAGTTTATCGGTCAAGGATTCAGCATTTATTTCATATGTACAGACCCTCCCAGACGGCCCCTTGCTAAGTCACTTGGCAAGAGGGCAGCAGGACCCCGTGGTGCAGTGACAGCGCCAGACAAACTGTGGAAAACACACTATGCACATCACTCAAGTTCAAACGTTTAGCACTGGACTGGCTCCAACAAACACTGTCCAATTAGAACAAGCTGCGACCGAATGTGACATTTATTTAAAACACTCCAACTTTTCACATGATTAATTGAAAAGTGGAGTTCCAAAATACTGATGGAAAAAAGATATGAAATGATTGTTGACATGAGAGTAAAATATTCTTGGTAAAATAAGGAATAAAAGTTAAACATTTCCATGGTGCAACTTTTCTAGGCTATTCAGGGCTGAGGTTCAAGTATTACCTTTTTCCTAAATGTCAATTAATTGCTTTTTTGGATTAAACTAATTTTAGAAGGTGGAATTTGTTACTGTGAAGACTTGAAATTCCACTCAGGCTGGCGTTATTCTTTCTCATGCCCTCACACATGACTCAAATCAGTCCAGATTCAGTGTTATCTGCAGCTGTGTTCTCTTTAAGGTCCTCTGATCTGCGGAGGAGCTGGTCCGTGAACAGTGCAGGCCTTGTCTCCACAAACATCACAAGTAGTCAACAGGCACCGAGGCCAAAAGTTATTAACTCGCAATTTGGCTACAAACAGCAAATGTAATGCGATGTGGTCATCCGTTGGTTAGAGGCTGTTAAGTTGTTATTCTATCTAAGCCAATATTGTGGCTTGGTTTCAAATGATAGGTACTGATTTCCCAGGCTGGGTATGCCAACCAGCTGAATGGTTGAAATAGAACAAAGGGAGCTGTGGAAAGATACCGGATAGTCTAGGCAGCTTGCAGTTGTTAGGTGTGCATACTTCTTGGGACATTATCTGAAGTTATGTTTATCGCAGTCGGCCCAAAAAGTGTCTTTGAGGGCTTTACACTGGAGCTTGGCCTCCTAAGGCTCCTAAACTCATACAAGGGATACAAAAAGTGGACATTTCTTTGTCATATTCTCACAATCTACAATTTCAAACATGGGGCTTAGCAATTGCGAGGGTCTGGGCCTGACGAGTGAGGCCAGTGTTTCTTCTTCGGAGAGTGGGGTCAAGGGGGTGACATTGCTCAAGTGCCTGCGATACAACCTGCAGTCATAAACACCTCACAAGGAGAAGGTCAGCCGCCGGCTTTCAGAGGGATATCGAATCCTTCTCGGCGATGCAGTTGCTGTTCGGACACAAAATTTGTGTTTCAGAAAACAGGTGTGTTCAGCCTTGGTGGAGCTGGGAGTGGAAGATACCATTTTAGAAGACACAAAGGGGGTGTCAGCCACTGCAGGTTTTGACTCACCTCTCTATCCATGCGCGAGACACTTGAGGTAAAGATAATGGTACGTAATAGAAACAAAGGCTGGGAAGGAGAGGACATTAGCAGGACTAAGTGAGTATGAAACGCTAACAGCTTATCGGAGAGGAGTATGGGAATGTAAACAGGATACGAGGCTGACTCCTAAGTCTATACGCACACCCTCGGTTGGTACGTGTCCTTCTCCAGTGTACACACACACCCATGACATGGCCCTGTTGGCTGAAAGCCAGACACCTTGAAAGGTTCAAGCAACCCCAATTGATTGAAAGATTCCCTTAGTGAATAATTCACCAACTTGATATGGTGATGGGGATCGGAGCTCAAGACGAGTGATGAAAGGTAGATACATGTTGAACATGTGCACACGCACACACACACACACACACACACACACGTGAGAATCTTTAAACATGCACGCACACGTGATAGCCAGCCTTTGATGTTAAGTGTTTCCTGTCCGTCACTGACAAAGGGGGGGTGATTTATTGATGACCCCACCGTGACTCCCCACTACGCCAAAATAAATGATACACTTGTTTTTCAAGGTGAGGTGCGAGCACATAATCCCTGCCATTTTGTTTAAGCCCCAAGGAAAGGCTAGTCATTATCCTATGATACGACATGCGATGTTAGGAGACACCCTTTCACGTGTACTTCTGTTTACAGAAGATGTTCCAAATATCACATAGCTACCCACTGATATCATCAGCCACGCGTGATCTAGTTTAACTTGAAATGTTAGCATTAAATCTTTACATCAGATGTTTCCAAATAACTGTGAACAAGGTCAGGAATTTATTGATTGTGTTGATTATTAGCTTCCAGTGTGTGTAACATATCCTGATGTGATACACACTGAAAACATTACGCTTTTGAACCCTTTTTGAGGCAACGAAAGGCGTCCACCCGCTCTAATCTGTATCCGTGGGCTGCCGGTTCACATTGAGGCGCTGCTCTAATGAAAAGCATTCCTGACTGAGAGAGGGAAAGATGACTGTTCCGCAGTCCTTTAATTTCCGAGATTTGTACCTTTGATTTTGGCTTCCCCCTAAATGCCGCGTTCTTACAACCAGGTTGCCTGTGTGTGTGTGTGTGTGTGTGTGTGTGTGTGTGTGTGTGTGTGTGTGAGAGGGGGTTGGGGGTCTCGCACATGTGGTTTTGGGTAGCCTTCAAGGGCATGCCACATGTTGCTGAACTGCAATCTGCCTGGCAAGGTGGTGCTGAAGATGAAACATGATAGGCAATGTTTTTCAGCTGTTGTCTCACGGCGAGACTGCAGACTGTTGCTGTGTGGATCAGTCATTAGGCTAGATGGAGAGAAATTGATCGCTGTCATAACTGTCATATCACTCATATCACTCATATACATGGACATACAGGGTGAGTACTAGTCAGTATATCACAACAGAAACCGGTCACATGGAAATTACTTACCTGTTCTGCAGTAGGGTGGCAATTCAACAATTAGACAGTTTGACGGTTTGTTTGTAAAAGCCTGATTTAACAGCAAGTTTCACAGAAAAATTGCAGTAGAATCATTCCATTTGGACAATAAGGTTGTGATGAATATCCAATTTAACTAATTGAATCTTGACATGTAGCTTATCTTGGTGTATACTGTATGGCAAGTCTATATTACTTCTCTCTCTCTCTCTCTCTCTCTCTCTATATATATATATATATATATATATATATATATATATATGATTCTATATAACAGAAACAAAGAGAGTACCTTCCTATACGCTCTCTCTTTATTTATCTCTCTTTATTTATCTCTCTTTATTTATCTCCAACAACAATACGCTGCATCATCAACACTCCCAGCTGGAGTCCCCTGTGGGAGTCCCCCAGAACGGAGTCCCCCAGAACGGAGTCCCCAGAACGGAGTCCCCAGAACGGAGTCCCCAGAACGGAGTCCCCTGGGTTAACTGGGTGAACAGCGCATTTTAAGTTATTTGTGTGTTTCATTTTAATTAACAATGAAATCAACACAAGGTACAAGAGTTGGTATAAGCTTAAAATCCAAACCATGGAACATGAGCTTCCGAAACGGAAACTTAGGGTTGGAACCATAATAAATATTCCGGAACTAGAACCCCGCAGAACCTTGGAATTAGAACCTGTTTAGTCGTAGCGTCAAACGTAGAGACATATTGAGAAATGACATGGTAACAAAGTACAGACATGTGCAGGCCTCACGCACAGTGGAGAAGGACAGCTATTTAATACCACAGAGATATTCAACAAACTGGGTAACAGAAGATATTAGAAATCTGTCTGTATTCACTCTATTTCACTGTGTGCTGTGCTGGCAACTGTAGCAGTGATTGCTATGTTTCTGTGTTTTACAGATTAGTGCTCATGGCTCATTCCTATTTATAATATCAACACAAATAAAACCCAATAATAGTATTAATATACAGTATATACAGTATGTTAGTGTTTTACAATACAAGAATAAATTGTATTAAAAAGCTTTTATTGAATCAAAAGACTGACTTTTGACCTTTAATATTGCATGCTGTATAAACTGTGTCTGAAATCGTCAGTAGTCATGGTAACAGAAATGTAGTGGTGGTGGCACCATTAAGGTAATTTTTTTCATCTTGGCCGCATCTGTCTGAACAGGTGTCAATACAGAACCAAACACATTTCAAATCTGACCCGCATTTGTGTCATTTGGCACAGGTACAAACACTGCCTGAAAACGTTTGGGGTCTGGCCTCTAACTTCATCTGTGCCTTATATCTCTGGTTTGTTTACTTGGGATCAAAGTTTAGAAGAATTGAGACTCAGGTCGGAGCTTGCTTTGGAGAGAGTTTGTTAGCGAGCATAACTATGAAATTGTTGCCTGCTTCGGAGGGATCAAAGCTATCCTGGCTGTTGTGGTCCCAACTTGTAGATGCGTGTGAGTATGAAGACATTTTACCTGCTTCATACGCATAGACACATTAAAGTGACTGGAACTGTACTTTTTGGGATGAAGTCAATCGTTTAATACCAACAAGAATACAGGAAGGCATACTTTAAAGAAAAAAATATTATGGTTAGGAAAAAATGGTAGTGGAAACTACTGTATACTACCGTCTTCACAGACCCTGGGTTCTAACTATTTAAGACATATAATGAAGTTTAGGTAATGATTTCTTCCCACAAAGTGGACTTACAGTGATTTCAAAATGAACGTTTCCATCTGTGCTGGAATGAAATATCCCACTGGGGTTGTGACATTAGCTTGATCGCACCATCGTAAAATCGGACAAGAATCTTTGGAGGGAACGTGAACCTGATGCCAAATGACATCTCTCCATGTAGCGTCATCAAGAGAACATCTCCCATCATTTATTAGTATCACTTTTACATTCATTTGGATAGTGTTTAGTGGTGGCTGCATGGTCAGGCGGTTGGCAGAGCAAGACTCCAGCAAGTTTAGAAGACCCAGAGCTGTAGAACAGATGCACACAATTAACTCGGGCTACTCCAGATTAGTCTCCTTTTGAAGTTCAAGTTCCCTTTTTTCTTGTGACATTTTCTTTTGCCAACCGGCGATGCCCTGTAACCTGAGACAGAGTGGGGGAAGGGTTGGTATGGGGGTCTTTTTGGGTGGTCTTCTCCCCAGAATAAGGAATGCTGGAGGTTTTCCTCTGAGCTCATGCAGATTGCTTTGTCGCAGAGTATCTGATGGGGCATGTGTAACAGAAACACAGCTTGTGATCACCGCTAGACATGAGATGTTTTCATGTGTTAACTTGCACAGGAACAATGCAGGTCCATACATGATCCCTCAATAAATATGGGAAATGAAGGGACTGTAATTGCTAGCAAAATATCTGCTAATGGGAGTCTATTAGGATTTTAATTTGATATTTTGCTCATAAATGTCCTGGATTTATTTGCATGATAATCAGTTCCTCCAAGTTTCTAAGCATTTCACTAAGTTATTAGCAGAACATTGTAAAACTAAAAGCGATTATAGTAATAATACTGTTACAATTATTTTAAAATAATTGTTGGCATTAAAGGACAATTGATCCTGTACTGAACAACTATGAACACTAATAATGAAAAGTTAAAGCTACCCATGTGGTGGGAAAGATACAGACATGTTGACAGAGTTGTGGTCATGGTGGGTGGGTTAATTAATCACTCATGCTTTCCCTCTACCTTCTCCTTTACACCAAACACCCCTAAAATATCCTGTATTTAATAATAATTGTGTGTGTGTGTGTGTGTGTGTGTGTGTGTGTGTGTGTGTGTGTGTGTGTGTGTGTGTGTTTTATGTCACACATTTTAAATAT
>JAODLI010000009.1:127032-139316 GCA_027575585.1 Percopsis omiscomaycus | reverse complement strand
GGTCAGTAGGTTGACAGGTGAGGGGTGGGTGGGGGGGGGTAAGGTGAGTGAAGTGGATTTTGGACAGACAGACAGAAGACGACAGACCAGGGGGTAGGGGGGTTGTGTGTGTGTGTGGGGGGGGGGGGGTTGTGAGGGGGGGGGGAGAAAAGAAAGCGTGAGGGAAGAAAAAACAAAACAAAACTGAAAATATGGGTAAAGAATATAAGCAGTGGTGGTGGGGGGGGGATATGAACTAAAACACTACACAGTGTGAACAAGAACGGACGGACTAGAATAAGAAGAAAAGCGTAAAGAGGAAGACCAACTTAAAGACGACGGCATATGAGAGAGATGAGAAGAGAACGAGGATGAGGATGAACAAAATCATGGGCTGAAACGTCTGGAGAGAAACAAGGAGGAACAAAGAGAGGGAATCGGGGGGGGGGGGAAAGAATGCAAAAACACTGGTTATGAAGCGCATGCAATGGGGGATACACGAGTCCAAACCAACGGCTGAGAGAAACCAACGCAGAGATAAATTGCAGAGCGAGAGCTAGCACGCTGACAGTTTGTTTAACATGCCCGTTCACAGCCGTGCATGTCATGGATGCGTTAATGCTGAAAACCAGTTGTCTACATGTGAAAAACGTAGAGCATTGTTTTCAGACATTAGTGGACGGCAGAATTTTATATTTTAGAATTTTCAAGATGGTGCAAAGTTAATGACACTCGCAAAAATGTGTAGCTTACTTTTCTACAACATCTAACTGAACTTCTATAGGAATCTGAAGTCCGGACCCCACTTTCGAGCTTCAGTTCCACTGAGGCTGAACTATGCAAAATATTTCTAATAAACTAATAACCTACTGTACTATTCTACTATATGGGTATCCACCCATGAGTTAGGCCTAGTGCTTCGTTTCATCACAAAGGACTTACAATAGCGAATTCAATTGTCAGTATTTTCATTGACAGTAATGTCATTGACAGCATTAATTAATTGCTGAGTTTTTGATTGGCTTGTTTCCTGGAAGCGACGTGTTAATTAAAGCCCCCCCTAAAAAATTATTGGATGAACAAACGGTAGATATTGCTGTAGTATATTTTTTAGAATTTGTATTATTAGCAACCGCTATGGGAGAATGCTTTCTTTACTTCTGAAATAGAATGCGCTGGTTCCGGTTTCACATCAGCTCCTTACAATTTGTAACAATTATATATCTACCTAATTACCCTTTAGGAGTTAATAAAGTCATTATTGAACATAAATCCCTTTCATTTATTCATTTTCGGCCTGATTGGTCCAGGGCACAGCAGTTAGCATAGCCCCGTTCACCCAGCTCAACTCCGTCTAACAAGGATGCCCTACAAGCAGGAAAATTAAGCAAAGACAAAATAAATCATAGGATAGATAAACATGGAGACACCTTATATCTACAAAGCAAGGTCACTTCTGCAACTCCGCAAATTATTAGCGCGGTTATTTTCCCCTTCGTTCTATCCAACAGTGTAGCTCATTAAAAAAAGACATCCAGGATGTTGTCTGTCCAATCATGCAGCGAGGAGACAATGAATTTATAATGGAAGAACACACAGCAGGTTGATATGTCAACAGCAAGTTGAGTATAACTCAAAAAGAAAGCATACAGCCAGCAAGGTTCTTCCAAGGCAACTCCCACAAAGTTGTTAAACCCATGTGCTGTTTGTTCATTGAGGAGAGGCTATTTTAGCTAGCGCTACGTGTTCTCATGGTCTGTTGCCCAGGCAACACAACGGAGAGACCAATCCCATGCATGTGTGTTTGCCTGGTGGGATGTGCTGGTCACACACAAAACATACTGGGCCCGAGTTTCCCTGTCAAGGCACAAGCGAAGGCACATGGCACAAGTCCACAGTGCAAGCCGATCTAAGGTGTCGCCAATACTCTTTTGCTAATTTTGGGACATGTGACGGTGGTGTTAATCGGGCACAAAGAGCAGGGCATAGCAGTTGTAAAAGGATTGGATTAGAATTAATAAATGATCAGTAGGAATGGTGGGGCTGTCTTCAATAACGCCCAATCAAATCAGCTCCTCTAATTCTCTTTCACTGCAGTGCGCTCTCTGTCTGGAAAAAAATGGAGCTTTCGAAATTGTCACTACGCCTGCGTTAGCGTTTCCGCCGTCCGGAAACTAGAGCCCATTATGTCATGAGTCATAATAATAGTGTATGTAGAAACTCTTCTTCAGGATGCTAACATCACATAATGACACTTTGGGGCGAATGGAAGAACCCGACATACAACTACATATTTTACCAAGGGCCCACAGCCCAAAAAGATTTACGAAACGATTCATTATGAAGAATCCTCACAATATATAATTTTTTCCTCTAAATGAAGACCTAACAAACTAACTAACTAACTGCCTGCCTATCATCATTAGCATACAAAGATATGTAAATTGCTTATCACTAACTAACTAACTATCTAACTAACTAACAACTATGTATATCCAACTACTGTATAATCAACTAACAAACTAAGTAACAAATACAGCACCGATTAAACTCTCACTTCCAGCTCTCTCCCATGGCCCTTCCCCCGACTGATTTAAAGCAAGACAGCTGCAGACATGGGTGCTGGTACAGGGAGGCAGGCGGGGCAGCTGGTTATGGGGGTGTGCATGGGGATGCAGATGTGGATGCGGCTGCAGAAGCGATGAGGGTGGTTGGGTCAGGGGTGGCCATGGTGCCAGTGTGGCTGAGCTGGGTGGCTTGCAGTGGGGCAGGGGCACTTCTGTGTCACCCTGGGCTATCACTGGAGCTCGGACAACCTATTGAGTTTTACCGTCTTGGTCTACTAGGCGTTATCAGTTGATTTTAAGCACTATTAGGATTAGGATAAGAAATACACAGACTGGTAGGAACTGTAAAGTGTCTATTATGATGCCATTAATTAATACTGGATATATTTGCATGCTCTGCTGACTTAGGATCACATTTAGTCGCCTTGTAATGGTCTACTAATGATGTCTCACTCGGACATTCAACATCAAATTCAACATTCAAATCCAATCTTAGAAGTATACCCATGGGGTCTCTAATGCTCAACGCCGGACACGCCCTGTCCTTCCTTAATTAACTTTGCTGCCACATTTTGTTCTGCTACTGTATTAAAGCCATGAATCCTGACTTCAACCTTTCACTAAAGCCCTTTTCCCCGAAGAGATACATGGTTGTAAACATCAGGGTGAAGTGTGTCTCGGGTAGAATGCCAAACAGTACAGCAAGGCATGCTCTAAACAAAACTAAAATAAAGTTTACTTCCAAGCGTTGCTTTGTGCCATACTAGCTGGCGAGCCTCCAAAGAAATGTCCAGATGTAGCGGGGGTCAGCGCACGCACACGTGTGGGGGCTCGGGGACAAACAAAACAAATCACAGAAAGTCCTTTGTCTGAACTTACCTGGAAGTCCATCACCAGCTCCCTCCCCAGAGTTCCGATGGGCGAGTCTCGGGACATGGAGGTGCCCGTTGACAGGAAGCTGCTGGACTCGGTGAGGTTGGGCATAGGTGACAGATCGTCTGCCCTGTCTCTTAAGCCCTCTCCAAGGTGATCCACCTTCTCCATGAAGATGTGGAGCTCAGTGCGGAAGGCCTTCATACGCATGTTGATGGTGTCGAGGGCCTGGCTGTCCGGTTTGGTACCGGACGTCGTCTCTCCCTCCAGGCTTTCTCCGGTAGTCACCAGGACCCTGCCCTCGAAGATTAGACTATCGGTGTCTGTGATTAGCCGGTCCACTGTCTTTCCTAGCCTTTCCGCTTCACGTTTCACATTGGATAATGACTCGCGGTCCTCTCTCCTCCGATTGGCTAGTTCCATGGCACTCAGCTCGCTGCCGTCTGAGGGTTTGATGCTGCCGAACCCTGAGGTGGTTCCTGTTTTCTCAAACAGGTCCTCCGAGTCACTTTCGCCCCCAACAGGACCTTCCCTCTTGGGGTGGAGGAGGAGAAGTCTCCCGGCCTCCTCTTCCTCTGAGGCTTCCCGGCGGCCTGCATCGCTGTCTGCATCGCTGTCCCGGGGGCTGCCGGTTCTCAGTCCTAGGTGGGCCGCCAGGTCGCAGCGCTGGACGTTGGACATGAGGACTCGGTTTTCATACTGTAGCTTCATCACCTTTCCGCTCAGCTCGTTGATCTGCATCCTGGCTGATTTTAACTCTTCCACCATCATCCCACCGCTAGAGCCGTTATTGTTCCCCCCGATCGCCGGTTTATAGACGCCCCCGTCGCCGCCGCCCTCCTCCCCGGCCAACGCGGAGCTGGCACTGGGGCCGAACTTGAAGCGGTTGAGCTCGGAGGTCAGTTGCTTGTTGTGGTCCTCGATCTCTGAGATGGAGCGACGCAGGAGCTCTGCCTCCTCCTCCACAAACTGGAGGTGGCGTCGCAGCTCGCCGGCCGACTCCAGCGCGTCGCCGCCGTAGGGCGACGAGGGCATGCTGGAGAAGGGCTCGCGACCAAAGCAATCCCGCTCGTACTGACAGCGGATGTCCTCGTTCTCCGCACGCAGGCTGCGATTCTCCACCTCCAGCTCCACAATCTTTCTGCCCAAGATGTTGGCCTCCTCCTCCACCAGCTTGAGGCGGAGCCGTAGCTCGGCCTCCCGCGTGCTGTGGGGGCCCCCGCCGGTGCATTCGGCAAGCGGCAGGGGGCTGTCCACGTCCCCGTAGACTGATTTGTACTTCTGCAGCTCCTGCTCCAGCTCGTCCTTCTCGCGACCGAGCTTCGCCATCTTCTTCCTCATCAGGGTGGACTCCTCCTTGGCAAACTGGAGCTGACATCTGAGATCTGAACTGTCCTCCTGGTGGGGAGGAGGTGAACAAAACACATTAGAGAAGAGAAACAGTTTTGAACCACACCAATAACACAGGGTTGTTGTATGACCTCTTACCTGACTCGTGGACTTCTTGTCCTTAAATGTTTCCCTGCTTCCTCGCCGTCTCAGCGCGGTCTGGGAAAGATCACATAGGGGAGATTTGAAACGTGTACACAAAAACACAACACTGAAACATTACCACGCTGACGAGCTGCAGCGCTGCTTGAGAGAGTGAGAAAATTACACAACAGGCCATTGCAGCACAGGCAATGAAAAGAGGCCTTTTTAAAAGTGCTCATTGACACCATACATCAAGTTGCCAGTGTGTATCTTGTGCTGACAGTGATAATGTTAGATGCAGTGCAATATAGTGCATGTGTACACAAACGTCCCAGATGATTACCAGGCAGTGGCCGATAGAAGAGGACTATTAATCTGTGGGGATGTCTTACATGGCCTCCCTCATGAGGTCAAAGCTAAGACAAATAAGGAAGCATTTAATGCAGTTTGTAGATCACGTGGCCTGGTCGGATTTATATCGTAATAGCCTCTATCAAAGGGTCACATCTGGCTGGGATGTAAATCTTCTAGCAGGGGTGGAATAAGATTAATAGCTGGAAACTAATAGCAGGAATGAAGCGGGATACTGTTGTTTTGAATGGGGTGATGGGGTTATTTTTGGGTGGTTATTATCATCCAGTGGGGGACAGAAGTTCAGAATCCACTAGGATCAGCGGGACATCTTGGCATCTGGGATTGGTGTTAATGTTTGTGTGCGGGCATAATAGATCCAGTTCAGAGCTCGGTGTGGTAGAAGTCTCACCCCGCCTCAGATTCAGCGGCACGCAGTGTTTCTACAACATTTGCTCATCTGACAGGGTAATCTGTCCTGTTTCCCAACCTTTTTGTGTTCTGTACCCCCCAAAGCATTTCAAGTCAACCTGAAGTACCCCCTACCATGCGAGTAACTGTGGTGATCCCCAGATAAGGTTTAATGCAGAGTAGAGAGATTTCACGTGTGAACCTTTTGCCCAGGAAAAGATTGCTACCCTGATGGTGTTATTTAAAGGTTGTGATGATCATTAAAGCCAAGGGGAGGTCTCCTGCTAGGAAACACATCCTGACAATATTACCAATGTGCATTTAGTTGAACAAATTGACTGCGACTGCTCGGGTTTCACTACACTAGATAAAAGGTACACTTCTCGATTTCCTCCCCTGCTTACAGTTTATGTTTTGAAACAGAAGAGTGCACTAGGTTGTAGGGGGAGGGGTAGAGAAGAAGCAGTAGAGAGGAATTTCAGACCAAAACAAGCCTATGTAACCCTGGTGAAGGTCCAACGTGCCTTAGAGGTGTTTCTACTCTTCATTACTGGTATAATATGTTGCCACACTATTTCTACCTTTGGGAAACGGCCAAATGTTCTCATTCACACGTTTTCTATAAAATACAATACAAGGTTCTCACATTGGAAGTGCAGGCGGCAACATAAATAGACCAGACAGATGGAAATTATGAGGGGGAGTCCGTTTAGCCTGGGGCCGAGACGGACACTGACTCAACTCCGTGGCCGGCCGACAAGTGGGAGTGCCCCCTTAGAAACTGCACCAAAACATGGCAATAACATGTAATGGGTAATTTCATTTGCTGGTGAAAAGTTTTAATTGTTACGTTGTTCAGTTAGCTAATCTCTCTAGTCTAGTTATCAATACATTTTTGTGTGTTTTTGATTTTTTGATTCTCTGCTAAATGGATTTTAACAGAACAGTCTGTAATAGTTATGTAAATGTGCTGTCACTCAAAAAGTGCACAATATGCAAAGCCTGGCATTACCTTTACACACGAGCGTCATCTGTTCAGGGTTTGGGATGCTGGTGAGAGGTTTGATTTGTTAATCAGAGGATAATCTGCGCTGGTGTACATGAACAATGTATTCATGTAAATGTTTTTATCTTTCTCTCATCGTTTTGTTCGTGACTCAGCTCTAAATCTCTGACACTCAAAAAGCTTCACGCCCGACCTCTTGTTGCCTTCGCTGCTGTGTGCAGAGTCTGCGTCTGATCCAGAACTCGACGTCTGCACTCATACAATCACAGAGTGTAATCCTCTACACATTGAATGCAAACATGCTCACAGAAAAGGAGGTTTCTTGAGTGTTGGTGCCTTGCAGAGGAATCCCGTGAGAGTCTGTCAGACAGACACTTAAGTGATATGCTGTAGATGCATTAGCGTGTACATGTTTCTGACCTAATCACAGCTAAGAGTCATGTACTAAACCACCACATTTCCATATAGGTCTAATCATAATTTAGAGAAATACAAATGGACTTGGAACTGGTCTGATATATTATTGAACTCCCAATGTGGTGTATTAAGCCCTGCTTAATAGAACAGGCAGGTCTTAAAACAAGAAGTGTTAAGCTTTGGACCGAATATTTACCTCCCCTATTTATCTTTATATAAGGAATTACCAAAATTATTCTTTAACCAGATGCTTCTCATTACACATTAACTTCATCATGAATATCAAGTTCTTGCTCCATTCCCTGCCTGTCCAAAATACATTTAAATGCGAATGAACAACAGCAGCATGTCTAGACAATTGAGCCTAACCACTCTGCAGACTAGCCTTCCAGTCTGACCTGAAGTCGGGGTGTGTCTGTATCTCCAACAGCAGTTGTGATATAATTCCATGCATTGGTGACAAAGCTAATCTCTCTAGGGAGACAGCGGATTAGAGTAGCTTGTGTAAAGCTCTTCAGAGCTCCAGACCACCAGCCTCCAGGGATCCCTGCTTACTGGTCATGCAGAGACCCAAAAACAAATGTACTACGACACGAACACTCACATAACATGCAGGTAACATGTACCGTAGCTGATAGACAAACCTTATATGTCATACATGCTTCACTTGCCATGTCTGTGTGTGTGTGTGTGTGTGTGTGTGTGTGTGTGTGTGTGTGTGTGTGTGTGTGTGTGTGTGTGTGTGTAATTGTGACAGATGGGTTAGTTTGGTAACCATTTAAATACACCAGCAGCTTGAATGGAACTCCATTAACAGCCCTTCCATCAACACAAGCTGGTCCTCAAGTCATCTGCTGGCTTGGTCACCAAACAACACACACACACACACACACACACACACACACACGCACGTACACACATAAACACACACACACCATTAGCCGGACCCTCCATTTTAGATGTCCTTCACGGGTGACATGTACAGTACAAAGTACAAAGGCCCGGAAAGAGACATCTGAAAAGAGAGAGAGGGGAGAACAGGAGGAAAAGGGGAGCAAAGGAGAGAAGGAGAAGAGAGGAGAGGAGGAGGGGGTACACAGGGGTGCGTCACCAACCTCACCAGTAGGGATGCCAGCTACAGCACCAGCTGGGCCTGCAGGCCAGCCTCGGTGTGTGTTGTGTTGCGAGGAAGCATTCCTATTATAGAAACTGGCTGGGTTTGCTGGGTTGTGCACATTAGAATAGACAAATAAAAATATGTGTTTGACCTTTTTTGAGCCGTGTTTTTGGAACATGTGGCGAGTGCAGGCGCGAGAGCGAGAGCGAAGCCAGTTTCCGAAAGAGCCTTCGCTCTGCGTCTTCCAGAACAGATATACACGTACTTTCTTATTCAAGGGCATACCTGTCTGACACCCCAAGCCCGTGCACATATACACTCCCCACAGGTGCAGGTGATGAGCTATTAGGGCTCTATCGGGTACAGGTGCGCGGTTGGAGTGCGCTTGATGCTGGGGGAACTGTATGCCGGCGTTACCATTTTTGAGCATGCATTGCTTTCACATAAACAAGCAGATTATGGGACAAGACAAGAAGTGAGTGTGCGCTTATGTAAATGTGTGCTGATCTGCATGTGTGTGTGTGTGTGTGTCCACTCCATAACTATCTACTGTACATAATAATCAGGGAGCTGTCAGAAATTCCATTAGTGTGTGTGTGTGTGTGTGTGAGTGCTCCAGGCATGCATGCGTGTAAATGCACACCCCAGGAGAGCCTTTTCCTCAGCTGAATACATCCACCTCCTTCAGAAGGCACCAGGGGCTCACAGGAGCTTCGTAGCGGAGTAGAAACACACACCGCCACTACACGATGACCACATCATCCCAAAGGGAAGGAGGCGGACATTATGAGGTGCTGTATCGCTTCCATAAGACCCCACAGGCCGTGTCTGGCACGTATGCTGATGGCATCGTGGGGTGACGTCACAGAAAGCCCAATCGGAGGGAGGTGCGGGGCGGGGCGTGTGAGTGTTGACAAGAAGCAGAATGGGAACACTGTATATTTCTGCACTCAACAGCTTGGCCTATTTATGGTCTCGCTCAAAGTCTGTGATGCCGTGCGGACAGCGGTGACTGCCTGCGCTAATGGGATTGAAAGGGAAGCCTGGTGTGGCCGGCAGAGAGGAGGGGGGAAGGCAGGGGGGGGGTTCTTGGGGATACTAGCACGAAAGGAGTCGTCACGGCTGCCGAGAGGGGTGGCAGACAAAACCGTTGTGACTCCTAATACTCCGGCAAAACAGAATACATATCACTGGGAGATAGTGCCGGAGGATAAGTCCATATTGCATGTTTGGAGGATTATATTAGCGAGCTCTGGGTGAATGGGAGCCCAATATCATTTGTAATCCGTTTCAATAAACGCATTAATGCGCCACACACACACACACTTGAATGAATGCAAACGCACACACGTGACGAGCGCGCTCTTCTCTTCACTTGATGTTAATTGAAAGATTTCAGTAGGGCTTTTAGCATGCGGATAAAGTGGCCATCTTTTTAGATGGGGCCTCTACACCGTGCGTTAAGGCACCGTGTTATTTTCACAAGGGCCATCAATCATACAGCACACCTGCGGTAGGGCTATGGAGTCTAAATATACTGCATGTGTATATGCTGTACTGGCCAAAAGTGGACAATCCACAGCAGTTGCAATTCAATTTAGTGTTGAAAATGGCACAGAGAATCCATGCTGACGGAGGTACGGAGACTAGCAGGCACATGGATACTTCAAATCAATCAAAGCTAACTGAGTTAAGATAATCCTGTAGAGTGTGTGCGCCTCAGACGGTGCACATGTGTGCCTGTGTGTGTGTGTGCGTGTGTGTGTGTGTGTGTGTGTGCGTGTGTGTGTGTGTGCGTGCGTGCGTGCGTGCGTGCGTGTGTGTGTGCGGCAGCGAGACAGACTGGATGCAGCACTTTGAGGTCATCCCAAGGTCAGGCCTCCTCAGCGGATGTGAACATGGTGTGATCAGACACTGGCTACTCCATCTTGACGTCAATAGTTCTGCAGAGCACTTTCTATATTCGGTGCAGGGAAAAATCATTACGGGAAACTGCAAGATAAACTATAGTGAAACACTTGACTGGAAGAGCAAAGCTTTGGAGAAGTTGCTTTGTATGTAAGATAAGAAAAGATAATCTTCACTTATGTAAGATCTTAAGTCAACAAAAAGAAACGTCCACAGTTCTTTGTATATCCAGAGTAAGGCAACATCTCTCTAATAAAGGCAGGAATCTCTGTGTGTTGGTCTGTTTATATTTCGATTATGTGGAGAACCGTTCACCCAATCGACTTCACACGTAGCAGGTGTGTTGCTGAGGACCCAAGGGAGAGCAGTGTCGCATTTGGTGCAATATGGTCACGCCACACGTTCCGAATTAATTACTTATATAATTCATTTTAAAAACGTTGTATAAACGAGCCGGAAGCGGAGGGGCTCGAGCAGGCGGGGCTTAGCTCCGACATAAAAGTCCCTGATTACAGGATTACAATACAGCTCTGTACTGAGACAAAGTGATACTGAGACAACGTAAAACAACGCGAAGGAGACGTGTGCACTTAGAAGCACAGGGAGGCATTATGACCAGAGACACAGCCCCGGTATTTAAGACACTACATGGATACATTTACGCTTTTATCCAAAGCAACTTACAAGAACCAGACCCAAGAACCCATCCACTGCCATATGGAAACACTCATCCTTGTGTTTCCGGGGCATGAAGCTACAAAATATTCCTAAACACAGAAATGTCCACAATAAGTCAGTATGTTATCTGAGTCTTTATGACTTCATATGTAGAATACCCGTTACTCAAAAGTGTCTGTGATGTCGGTTGTTCAACATCGCTTCCATTGAATGCTTACTAGCCCATTCGTTGGAAAAGAGCTAACTCTCATAGCAATTAATGCTGGTCGCTATAGCGATGCCTTACAGAGGCTATATATCATCCTGTACAGTGACACGTACACAGTGTGCCTGTGTGTACATTAAGATGAATGTGAATGTGTGTGTGTACTGTACGTGAGTCTTCATCCTGCGTTAAGATGGCTGTGTCAGCAGTCTAAGAGCCGACATGCTTCAAACGACACAATGAAGCTTTGACTGGAGGTGTCACTGTGCTTTCACTAACCCGCAACAAATCTCCCGGCCTGGCATAGCCTACAGAGGCCTGGCATAGCCTACAGAGGCCTGGCATACAGTTCAAATACTACCTATCCGTACACCTGGCACCAATCAAGGATTTAAGATTAGGTAATGGTTAGGTTAGGTTAGGTTTAAAATACCTACTATAATTTTTTTTTTAAACGGTTTGGTATTTTATTCGTATCTCTGCACCACTCTGGTGCTGTGGCTACTGAATTTCCCCTGAGTAATCAATAGTTATCTTATTTTAAGAATATAATGTATAGGGAAAACAAGCTTAATAGAAATGCCTTTGTATACAGCACAATAGCATAGATGCATGCACCTATTTCACACTAAATTCTAAGGTAAATTAAAATGGTATGATATGATAATACATTTACTGTTAACTGGAGAGATAAGACAGCAAGCCTAGGGCAGTCCACCTGTATTGTTATTCTGAGTCTCACAAACAGACCTGTGATTCATTAGCCTCTGTTTCTGTGCCAAGCATATTGTGTGTGTGTGTGCGTGTGTGTGTGTGTGTGCGTGTGTGTGTGTGTGTGTGTATGTGTGTGTGTGAGAGAGAGAGACCTGCTGAATCAGCAGTCTCATGGTGGGAGAGAGAGAGGGACTGAGAGAGAGAGTGAGAAAGCAGAGGAAGAGAGAGTCTCAGAGACAGGAAAAAGAGGAAAGATGAAGAAAGAGAAATGAGCTTGAAAAAGAGCGGCCACACTCCAAAAAGCAGTACTTCACAGACAACACCTTACAGTACAGTGAACACAACAAATGCTCTGTGGGAATATCTGCTCTGGTTCATAGCCCATGCCTCTATATAAGTCTATATAATATATTATTTAGATTTTACTGTCCTTAACCTTTTTAATCACAAAACTAAATAAATGCATGTGCATCATTACGCATGGAAAACAACATGGTGAGTGGGATTTCAATATTTCAACTAACCTAATTCAACCTGAAAGGATGAACTGATTGCCTAGGCTTGATCCTTGATCACAACTTTTCT
>JAODLI010000009.1:95295-106765 GCA_027575585.1 Percopsis omiscomaycus | reverse complement strand
ACCACTACCACTACCACTACTACCACTACTACTACCACTACCACTACTACTACTACCACTACCACTACTACTACTACTACCACTACTACTACTACTACCACTACTACCACTACTACTACCACTACCACTACTACTACTACCACTACTACTACTACTACTACCACTACTACTACCACCAAGAAAGCAGCTTATAAAGCTCCAAAGTGCGAATGTGCAGTAGGATAAACCGTTTGTAACACCTCAATCAGCAATGACAACAGTAGTGAAACACTGTTTAATACATTACATTTAATGCAGCATAATAAATGTATGAAAGGACTGTTTAGTGTTATTTGTGGGCCTACTTGTTCAGCAGCAGTTCGCTGGCGGTCAGCTCGGTGGTCATGGAGGGCGACAGCAGGTCTGATCTGCTGTCTGAGCGGCTGTCTGGGGTCATGACCATCAGCCTCCTCCTGTCCATGTCGCTCTCGTCGTCGCTGACCTCCAGGCGGTCAAAACTGACCGCCTTGCTGTAGCTGGGCGGCACGTCGCCGTCCGAGGTTTTGGAGGCGTCCGTGTCGGGGGTGTGGAGCAGCCCGGGCGTCCCCTCTGTCTGCTGCTGCTGCTGCTGCTGCTGCTGCTGCTGCTGCTGCGCTCCGTCGTCCTCGCTGTCAGTGGTGCAGCCCTTCTCCAGGGCGGAGGGCGTGGGCTCAGCCTCCTCCATCCGGAAGGAGGGGCCCTCTCCTGGGCCAATGGACTCCCAGAGATCCCCCTGGCTGTCTTGATCCTCTGGCCGCTGGGGTCCCAGGGGGCCCTGTGGCCCGTGCTCCCCTTGGTCGTGCTCATCCTCCACTTCCTCGATGGTGTCTGTGGTTCCCTGTCTGGAGTAGAGCGTGACGCACTGGGTGGCCTCGCTGCAGAGGGGACGGCAGCAGGGTCAGTGTTAAGTAATAGGACCAGAGGTTGTCGGAGCAATGTTACGTCGATGCAGCCGCTACTGATAACAAAACATATTGGAGGTATTTAGCCTCATTGAAGAGGCTTTGAAAGGCTTCGATGTGGAAGTGTGTAACACCTTTATGATACCTGGCAGTGACCCCAACAGAGAGGACCGTTAAAGGAACACTTTAACGGAACACTACATTTGTGTCCACTGACCACTGTATGAAATATAACAATGGCTGTAGGGGGAGGGGTAGAGAATGGTGTCTGGAGCCTAGGAGAGCTATAAGGAGGGTGGGGGGGGGCACACCACTGGTTTCAACCTGTAACTCCAGACACAAATCAAAAAGTGTCCCTTGTTTAATCACTGCTTATCACATGGAAACGTGCTCTTCACGTCCACGCTAAACGCTGTAAAGCAACACAGACAGACCCCGCACACGCTGCTCATGCCAGGGGTGATATGAGGTGAAATGGGGATGCATGGGGATGCATGGGGATGCACGGGGATGCATGGGGATGCATGGGGATGCACGGGGATGCATGGGGATGCATGGGGATGCATGGGGATGCATGGGGATGCATGGGGATGCATGGGGATGCATGGGGATGCGTGGGGGACCTGGACATGACGCTGCTCCCGCTGTCTGCTGACGAGTTGGACATGTCCAGGCTGTACATCTTGCGCAGTTTGGGGCGGGCGCGCTCGCTGGTTTTGGGAATGCACTCGGGCATCCCGTCCAGGTCGTCCAAGGTGGACTGGCGGGAGAACAGCATGGTGGCCTCGGTGTAGGCGCTGATGGATGGAGAGGGCGACACACCACAGGATGGGGGAGGTGGGGTGGGGGGGTAACATGGCATGAGAGTGGCCCAGAAATAAACAACCACTGGCCATGATAATGCGTAAATATAATAATATAGGTAGATGAAGAACTGGTTTGGACTCTCAGGAAATAGTCGTTTCTCTACTTTCAACGTTGTTCTCCAAATAAGACGTACAGTATGGGCGATCTAGCCAAAAGCCCTGTCCTTAGAAGAGATAGCCTCGACACAAATGTATAATGTCTATTGTAAATCATGCCCTGTGCATCCACAGACTTCCTATTTACTCGTTTTGTCAAGTTGCTTCATAAAAAAGGACTTTTCGGGGGGGCCTTGGGTCAGAAAGGTCTTAGGAACCACTAGCATGCAGGAGGCGTACCTGGATATGCTGTCTCTGGAGGCCACGGAGTCCTGGCTCTCCATGCGGTAGCCCCTCCGCCTGCGACGGACCCTCTGGGAGCCCGAGGCGGAGTCGTCCTCGCTGAGCTGGTCTATACTGGACTGCCTGGACACGTTGAGCCTCATGGCCTTCTGGTAGTACATGTGAATGCTCTCTCTAGAAGGCACGTTGCCCTGGAGGAAAGAAACACATTCATAACGTAAACCCGGTGTTTTATAAAAGGGGGCGGTCCGTAATTTGTGTCTGGAATTACCCTTTAATGTTTGCAAAAAAAATATTTTTGCAGCATTCAAATCTTGATACATGTAGACTGTCTACATGTAGTGTACATGTAGACAGTCTACATGTACACTACATGTCTACATGTACACTACATGTAGACATATTTAGTATAATAGTTTACATATTTAATGTCTGGTGACACGTCAGCTCAAATTGTGCTAAAAACAGGCATGGTACCTTTTTGACCTCTCTGGTCAGCATGCAGCGTTCTATGCGCAGGACAGTGGAGATATCAATGTGTTCTCTGCACATTTCGTTCAGCCACTTGGTGAAGCTGTCCACGGTGGTCTTGAACAGTACCCAGGTAAACTTGACGATGTTAAACACCTTCTTGATGATGTTATCTGGGGCATACACAGGGAACATTTTTGACGGTTCAATTGGTGTTTTTTTTTTTACCGTTATATTCAAATGTTATCAATGTATGTAAAACCTTTACATTCCAGGTAGCTTGTGCCCCAAACACTTAATTCAGAGCAGGTGCTGAAAACACGGAATCCAAAACCCTACAGCAGAGGAGATAATTGTTGCCACAGAGAGAAAAGAAACTGACCTGGAGCTTCAGATTTCTTGGCGTCTTCTCCCCCCTCTTGGCCATCCGATAAATCTCCCACTTCTATAGTCACATGACCTGGAAAACAAATCCATGTCACTAAATGTAAAAACTCTACTCTTCATTCGGATGCCTACCAACTGTAACAGTACTGTCAACACATGGGTTTTGTTTCTGGAGTTTGCTTACTATCTTTCTCCCTTTTTCTGCGTCTGACACCTTTGGTGTACTTCTTCCAAAATTTGCGTTTCTCTTTGCCTCTCTCCTTCAAGGCGGTCTTAGGGTCAGTGATCCAGGCGTGGTAGAAGAACTGAAGGACAGAGGTTAGCAGGTAAACACTTCAACACATCAACCTATTATAAACACACAGCAGCGGAGTCAACTCAGCTACTGTGAACCAAAACAATCAGCAAAAGCATGCCAATGTTTCAACTACGCCTCAGTACCCAAAAGAGTTACTTTGACAATGATGAAAAATTAAACGCAGCTATGCTTTTGCTCCATTGAACATTAAACTGTAGTTGACAAATTGCTTAAATGGCTTTATACTGTATTTCTTCCTAGAACAGTGGAGTAGCAAAAATACACTGAGCGGAGAGACAGAAGACACATTTCTACATATACATATAGTGTTTGCGTTTCCATTTAACATCGCACTGTAAGAATTCTTGAAGGTGGTCCAACTCTTTGCAGGGGGGCTTCATGTAGTCATGTTAGTGTAAGGCGATTTTGGATAAACGTGCATGCCAAATGGATTATGTGAGGCTGAGGATCCCCTTGTGTGTGCTTAATATTAGTTTTCCATAAACCAAAAGGGAACAAAACAAAAAAACACGATATGGAAAGGCAGTAGGCGGTGTTAGCCAATAGCATGCTGGCAAACCTCCACATCAGCAGAACACATGCTGTGTTAGATCTGGTTATCAAATACCTTGCCTGCCTTCACTACATACTGCAGTATTGTTTTTGGCAGTTTAATGATAGACTTGGGCAAAGCCAGAACAGCGGAGGCAAACTTTCCAATAGCACGCTAGCAGAGGGAACAAAGGGAGAGAAAGTTAGTAGAAAACTGTGTTAATGTGTTAACAGTGTTAATTGTTAAAAGGGCTGAACGACGGTGCATTTCATAGTACAGATTAAATATAACAATATATACAGATAGCATACAGCGAAAACTACAAACAAATGGTAAAAGTAAACATACAATAACAGAAACGAGTAACGTAAGTAAAGTAAACATTAGTAAACAAAACGGCAGTTATTGTTTGTGTGAAACTTTACACAATGGGTCCAATAGGGACTGACGATGGGTGCATGTGACCACAGCAACGTGGTGACAGTTTGGCTTGTACAGATTTGTACAGAATGCAGGTTTTTAGCCAAAACAGATTCTATAATCAAACATTTTCAGATAAAGTCTTGAAGTTAAGCATTGTGAGTCCGAAGCTCACCTGAAATGCGGACTTCTTTGCTGGATCCTCCTCTTTTTTCTCCTCTTCCTCCTCTTCCTCCTCACTGTCAGTTTCAAACAAGTAATAATCTCCACTTCTAACCACTGAGGAGCAATGTGTGAGGTTTAGTTAACGCTCAGTGAAATCTGGAGACACATTCACATTAAAGGTACCCTCCTCAATTTGTGTCTGGACTTGAAACCAGTGTTGCAAAAACTTTGTGGTTTTGGTCCTTTCTTCCAGCTTTTAGGCTGGCACCCTACTCTACACAGCCTCTAGTGTACAGAAGTGTTTCAAAATATAAATACTGAGCTGGGGCAGAAATTTGGGTTCTGAGGAGAGCTGTAACACAATCGAGGAGTGTCCCTTTAATACTGCTTTGTACAGAACATTTGTCTCAATCAAGGATCCATTCCTGCAAGGAAAAGCTGTGTATTGTTTTGGAAACCTTCATTTCTCTAGCCTGGTTAAAACCATCCTGATATTGCAAGCTCCGCCTCTACAATTTCTGGTTCTCAATTGAGAGTTCCCAGGCTGATATGTAAAGCTAAGCAAATCGTAGAGGCGGAGCTTACAATATAAGGATGGTTTTCACCGGGCTACAATTTCTCGACATTTGTTAGAAATATATCACATTTAGTATAGTACTGAATCTCAAAGACACACCGTGACAGAATGATACAATGTTAGTAACGTAACTGCCCGTTTCAAACAACGACTGAGTGGTATAATCCTACATATGAGGGATACTTTTAACAGAAAAGTTAATGAAGAAGGTTTGTTTGAGTTACCAGTTGGCTAATTCCCAGAGCATGTGATTGTGGTCTCTTTACACTCAATGTTAGGAGAAGCAATGGGATAGATGAGGCTGACTTATGTCCTTGAACAGAACAACCACAATGTATGGGGACAGGGGAGGGTGCTGGGATTGTGGATGAGGTGTCAAATCACATGGGGAGGTAAAATGGAAAACGTATTTAAAAAATGGCATGTGAAATGCAAGACATGAGTTAAAATCAAGCAGGTACCCTCAGTTTTAAAGAAAACGTACCGTAAGCTCTTATTTTTCTTTTTAATTTCCATTTAATTTCCATCCCAATTTGTTCAGTCTTCAGTGTCTAGCTGGGGAGCATTGTTTAGTATTGGAGTATTTTCTCCAAGCTAATACCTGCTGGACAATCATGTCTACAAGCAAAGAATGAACACACCATTCAACTTTCAGATATTGAGAAAAGAGATGGTGTCTTCATGTCTTTGCATCAAAATCGTTCACAACAGAGTGATTCCCTACTGTGGGCTCCTTAGGGGTGACCAGTGATTGACAAAGGAACGTCAAATAGAAACCTCCAGCCATTAGTCATTTTCCTTTCATTGGTGGCAGTAACCTGTCTATTTAAGGTGACCCCAGTATGCACTATTACTAACACATTTTCATTAAACTGAAATGGACAGTGTTTAATTATGTGAGAGGTATAGGTAACAGGGGCCCCGTAAATAGAGACAAAAAGGACTAATGTCTCAAGGAGCGTGCATGTCAGGGTTTCCTTCGGAGCCCAGGTGCAGTATGGGAATCCTCAAGAGTTCTGGTCAAGGACACAAGGGCCAATCGGAGTGGAGGAAGGAAAAAGTGGGAGGGGTCAACCTACTGGACGCATGGTCAACCCACGGCCTCCACCACAGCTTTTTTTTGGTCTTGGCTTTCGTTCTCTCTGCTCCTAAAATTTCACAAATACATTGATACAACATTTCATAAATGAGTAAATGAGTACTACCAGGCAAACTATTTCCTTTTTTTTTTAAGAAGTTGCTCTTTTTTTAGTTCCAAAATAATAATAATAATAATAATAATAATAATAATAAATGAGAGAAAAAAAAGATTTCACACGATAATTCTAATATTGGATGTGTTTACTTTATTAAATGTACTCATCTTCTAAGACACATACTCACCACTATACAGTCTACAGTAACCTTTTAAATTAGCACAACAACAACCGCAAAGAGCATCACAGTCATCCTTCTTCATACCGTCATCCTCCTCCTCGTCCGGCTGAGGCGGGTTCTGTCCCTCCATGGACTCCTGGGTCATGCTCAGCATCTTCTCCTTGCCCCGCTTAAACTTCTGTTGCCTCATCTTAATGCGGTCCATCCTGATTAAATCAGAGAGATGGAGGAGAGATGCAGGTATCGACATAGGAGCCTCAACCCCATCGCTGCCTGACATGCTGAACCAGGAGCATCAAGGCTCTTGTATGGAGATTAGGGGACGTTATGTAATAAAGTAATGCTCATTAGTGTGGGCTAAGAGGGTTTTATCAGAACCTGTGTGAGTAACTCCTGAGCTAAGTGGAAGTGGTAGTGGAAGTAAGGATGACCACATGCAATCAGATGGCTTCCCGGCCAGAGAATACATTCGGACTGGAGCTGGCTAAGATCTAGACTCCTGGAAGGGAAGTTCTTCCTTTCTTCCTTTTTTTTTTTTCTCAGAAGATTTCTTTAATTTTGTGTGTAATTTTGTGTGTGTTTTTGAGTGTTTTTCCTTGTTCTACTGGAGGTAAAGTCTAGGTGGTGTGGTTTATTACTGTATGATGTGAACGCATGCCTCGTACAGAATTAGACGGAACTGTCTTACTGTCTCTTGAGCTGTTCCATAGACTTGTGCTCCTCGTCTAGTCTGGCTCTCACCGCCTTCACTATGGTGGCCTGGAAAAGCTCCGCCCCTCTGAAACACATGCAACCATTATTAACCAGCTTTACATATCAGTCTGTTTCAAACTACTCAATGTTATAATGCATTTAAACCCTCTTATTCGGACTTGTAAAGCACTTTAATCACAAAGTATAACTAGCATCTAGCTGGTGGGAAGTAAGAAACATAACCCTTACCTGCTCCTAAATATGTCTACTGTAAGTCACTGTGGATACAAGTGCCTGCTAAATGACAATGACTAAATTGTACGACTATGACACAGGTAAGATATACCTGTAGGTATGGGAGAGAGTCTTCTTCACAGTGTTCAGACCCGTAACATGCGGGGCTCAACCTGGCCACCTATTAGCCTTGTCTCCAGGCTTTGGCCTGTACCGACCTGGACGCCAGGATCTGTGAGGCTCGGATGTCGGCCACCACATGCAGGAAGTAGTAGCTCATGAAGACCCGTCTCTGGAGCAGCAGGAAGGCAAAACAGATGCTGTCCCATATGATGCCTGCCTCGTCGCTGGGCAGGTCACAATGCTCATCGGCAGCTACAGTGCATATACAACACCATACCGTACTCATTATAATCACTATTTGTGTATTGTGTATATCACCAAGCCTGCATTCTGTTTTAATGTTAGATATGTGAGCGAACCTACTATATGTAGATTACTTTATAGACTTATATGGCTATTTTATAATTACAATGACAAGAATAAGGTTACAGTAGTCGTATTATGTCATACTCTTTATATTTGCATTTAAATCAGTTCCCTGCTTGTTCTTGGTCAGGTTAAAGCTGCACTGAGTCTAACAAAGCAGATAAATAATGTTCTGCTCGTTCTAGCTATGAATGAAAGAGTTATCTTACGGAGTGAATCCTGATTGGGCACCACATTGTACTCCTTGATGGTGCAGGCCAGACTGAGCAACTGGATTAACCAGCAGTGTTTCACTAGCAGAGTGTTGATGTAGCCACAAGCTAGGATCTAGAAGAACAGCAAAGGAGAAAGGCAAACAATCACGTATTCTAACTGTGTATAAATGTCCTAACCAGACATGGATTGTATGTCAATTCTTGATGCCTTGATGAAGTATTTTTTTGCACCAACTTTCTCTTTTACTTTATAATCGTGCCTCTGTCTTAAAGGTACACTCATTTGAAATGGCAACGGTAACCGTGTCCCTTACAGAGAGAATGTTCTTCATGGTGATGACAAAGATGTTGTAGGCGATCAGGAAGTCCCAGTAGTGAAGGATCTTTTTGATTGGCTTAAGCAGCAGCTCGCCCCCGAACAGCAGGAAGTAGAAGCAGGCCACCAGGTAGCCCATGCAGAAGACGCTGATCCGCGTGGTTCCCGTGATGAAGATGATGGTGAGGACGAACCAGAACATGTAGCTGAACATGATCACCTTCAGCATGTCCAGGTAAGACCTGAGAATGAGACAGAGAGGAGGTGTTCCTCTATAGTGGGTATAGTGCTTAAGTGAGGTATATAGTATGTTGTTAAGCAGGGAACCATCGAGCTTGGTGTCAGAAAGCTTCCCGAGGCCTAGATGAATAAGCATTAATCAAATCAAATGAAAACTCAACAAAACATAACACAACATAAAATTAAAAAAATGAACAATTTACTTCTAATGCTTTTATATAAAATGTATTGTATGTTACAGTTACAACATTTAGCAGACGCTTTTATCCAAAGCGACTTACAATTACATGGTGCTATTACATGGAGCAGTTAGGGGTTAGGCATCTTGCTCAAGGATGCTTACAGGTAGGCCACCTCTGGGGCTCGAACCCACGACCTTACGGTTGGGAGTCCAACACCTAGACCACTAGATTATCCTGCCCCCATATGTGGTATGGAGCAACGTGGGAGAGAAATGAGGAAGGTCATGTTCTCTTTCAAACCGATTTATAAGCGCACAGCCTGATCCACAAGAGCACACCCACGATGCTTTACGCATTAGCACCAGCATCTGCTCAGATGATAGGCCAGTAATAAAGTAACCAAAGGTAGTCGTCAAACTGTGGTTTGGGACCCCTTGAGGTATACTTTTAATACTTTTACTTTTTAAATACTTTTAAGGATGGGTTGTGGTATTTCAAGATTGTAAAACAATCTTCTAAAAATTATTTCAATTATTATTTTTACTATCTTTAGTAAAAGGTTAATCCATTTTTCAGTTTGGTTATTGAAACTATATTTCATTTCTTACTACCTTGTATATGTAACTCCTCCAACAGTCATACCTTCTCTATAACTTAGTGACACTATTGAGAATTTCAATTTCAGTCCAGTTCGGCACTACTGGCAATATACAGTATACTGTATGCCTAAACATGCGGGTAGATAATATGGAGTTGTATGCATAATGCATGCGTCAATCACACTTACTGACCTATGTTAGCGTCAGCTGAGTGGTGAGTATGTCACACTACTATATAAATATATCCTGTTTGTATGACTAAAAGCATATGGATCAAGTGCTTGGCCAGCTCTAGCAGCCATTATTCCAACAACATAGGAAGTAGCACATGGCAGAACATGATGGGACCGCAGCAGATGGCCTGTTAGGGTAGCGGCTCTGATGAAGTGTGCTCAGACAGCATGCTGGACGCTGCTGATGGCCTGGAACAGCTGAGTGAATGTTCTTGTTCATCAGGGGCAGAAAATACCTTTTCCATACTTAAAAGCTATTTATTGAGTTAGAGTAGAGGGCGAAAGCGTCTGAGTCGCGCGGAGTGACGGCTAGAGCGTTTTTGTGGATTATGGATCCCCCCCCCCCCCCGTATCCGTAATTCGATCCTGGAGGGAAGCGATGGAATAAGTGCAGGGCTGTTGTGGTGTGGACAGACAGGCCCGTGCAGCTCTCTCTCTCTCGCTGCCAAGGCTTGTTGATGGACACAGAGTGCGTTAATAAAAGACTCGTCCACTTTGCACATCAAAACAGTGGAATGTGAAGAACACATAATCAATAACTGTGGACAGGTCAGGATGCTCTGGGTCGCTCCCTCCCTCTCTAACCCAGCCTCGTCTCTGCGCTCTTCAAACCACGTCTTCGCCCTTTCTGCCGTGCAAGGGCACTATCTGGTTGTACATGTGTTATGGAAAAATTTAGTAATATACCACACTGGAACAGAGAAAATATATGGTCTTTGTAAATTAATTTAATTGCAATTAAATGAAGTCAGTTCACACACAGAGGTTCTCTATAGCTTGTCTGTCTGTGAAAATGCCCTACCAGGGAAGGTAGGACCAAGCCTTTTATACCCGTGCTCAGGTCAAAGGTCATAAACAGTAGGTTCTCCATGTGGTGACCTGATAAGTCATTATCAGGAGGAAGCATGTGGAAGACAGTTTGAAAAGGCGTCTTACATCCTGGACCAACAGAACACTAGCGTCAACACCCTACATCGTGTGCTTACATCTGTCTAAACACAGGATGGTACAACACAGAATTAAATGTAGTATATAGTTCTAATATGAAAATCTCCATTACACATGAATATGTGGGATCCCAGTTACAATTATAATAACGCTATAAAAAAAAAAAACACCAGCTAATGGAAGAACTGGGAACTCTATTTTTGGCCCACTGTCATTTTTACCACTACTTATGTGTTCTGACTCATTGCTCTGTTTACTGCCAAGTGATTTGAAAGAGATATTTTACAATTTTTTTTTTTAGTTAGCAGTACTTTTATGAATAGTATTCTTGGGTTTTTGCTTGATGCTTTAATTAAATGTCATCATTATTATTACTATTATTATTCTTTTACTATGATTATTATTCTTTTAGTATTATTATTATGCTGACATTCCCTAACATATCACTGGTTAAAAAAAGGTGGTGTTACTGTTACTGTTATTTATTTATCTAGGGAGGAATTGAGCTTGTAGGCTAAGCAAGTGTGTGCATTATGGTTATGAATGCTTGTATACTGTAGCTTCTACTATTATGTTTAGCTGCCAACAGAAGAAGCTCCTTAGCTTTGACCCCCTTCACAAGCTATGAACTACAAGTTAGTGTGGCCCTCTCTACCTGCAGTGGATAAAGTCGGGGACAGGGTTGTGGACGCTGAAAGACGCTGCGTCCAGGTCTCTACAGATCTCCACGTTGTCTCCAGCCATGATGCGGACCGCCGCCTTGTTCTCTTCGTCAAACACCTGCCTCTGCAGCGAGGCACACAGCAGGAGCATGAAGTCATCTAGGAGAGGAGAGCAGAGCAGAGCAGAGCAGAGCAGAGCAGAGGAGAGCAGAGGAGAGGAGAGGAGAGGAGAGGAGAGGAGAGGAGAGGAGAGGAGAGGAGAGGAGAGGGGAGGGGGGGAGTGGAG
>JAODLI010000009.1:74066-87345 GCA_027575585.1 Percopsis omiscomaycus | reverse complement strand
ACAGGGCTACTACAGGGCTACTGTAGGGCTACTGCAGGGCTACTGTAGGGCTACTGTAGGGCTACTACGGGGCTACTGTAGGGCTACTGCAGGGCTACAGGGCTACTGTAGGGCTACTGCAGGGCTACTACAGGGCTACTACAGGGCTACTGTAGGGCTACTGCAGGGCTACTGTAGGGCTACTGTAGGGCTACTACGGGGCTACTACGGGGCTACTGTAGGGCTACAGGGCTACTACAGGGCTACTGCAGGGCTACTACAGGGCTACTACAGGGCTACAGGGCTACTGTAAGGCTACTACAGGGCTACAGGGCTACTGTAAGGCTACTACAGGGCTACTACAGGGCTACTACAGGGCTACTACAGGGCTACAGGGCTACTGTAGGGCTACTACAGGGCTACTGCAGGGCTACTACAGGGTGAACACGAGGGCGTGTAGGATGGACTCCAAATATGGTACAATAGTAATAGCAACATAATGCAGTAAATATGACAATGTCTTCATAAAAAACGTGGTCAACGTTGGTCAACATGAAAATCACTACATTGATCAAGTCAAGTTGGATTAAAAATAGACCCGCCGCCAAAACTAGATAGAATTTTGGTGCAAGATGCAAGTTTTTTGTGTGCTACTTTATGTGAAACTTGGCAGAGAAATACTTACAAGAAACTCATCTCGGATGAAGAACTTGGCTCTTGTGACTTTTGGGTCTTCACCAGGTTCAGGAGTTGCTAAACGGAGAGGTCCAACAGAAGTCACATTATTGAGCGATGTGAAAAATGATAATGATCAAAGCATAACCACATCCATCCAATGAACTATGAACTAGTCGACTAGATATAACAGGTGACAAGAAACGTGTCTAAAAGCCAAATCAGGTCATTGTAAAATTGTATCACAAGACAGGTTCTATCTGTGATGCTGTGTTGTGGCACATACCTTCATTTGGTATGGTGTAGCGAGCATATTCTGGGAAGTAATCTTCAATTTTGGATTTTCCAGCTAATACTTTTTCAGCCAGCATGTCCTGCTTGTTTAGGAATAGGATGACCGATATTGTGCGTAACCACCTGAAACACAGAGAAACAAGTAACATGTTTTTTATTCTTTATTCAGATTTAATTAACAAAGTAAGAAACAGAACCGATAGACGCGTTGTGACAGTTCAGTTAAGGCTATGTTCAGACTGCTCATATGCGACTCAGATATGTTTTTTTTTTCCAGAACAGTGTGAACAGCCCAAGTCACATGGAATCGGATCTTTTAATTTGTGATTTGGGCGAGTTTGGCTATGTTCAGACTGCAGGCAAATTGGATTTGGATCTCAAAACAGATCTTTTGGGACGGCTGTCCGCACAGTGAGTACCGTAGCTACGCTGGTGACGCGGCTTTCCAACGCGGATGCGGGACAAATGGAGGTGCATCATCTCGCATCTCCAAACAGTCGCGCTGTCAAGTTGTGGTGCAGAACTCCTCCGTCGCAGGAGGCTGGTATACATAGCGACGCGTAACGCGTAAATGAAGCGTTGGCGCTCCAATAGCAGCATGAATTCCGTCACTCTGGATTTGACGCCGTCGTCGTGTTGCGTTGCGAGTGACGCAAAAGACACTTTGAAATCCCATTTGAGCGGCCCATTTGTTTTTTTTCGTGTTGTTTTTTTTGCTGTCCAGACCTTCAAAAATCAATGTGGATATGACAAAAATCGGATTTGGGCTGGCAGTCTGAACAAGGAATGTTCTGAGGAGTTGAAAACACAACTCTTTGGCTTAAACGAGAATGACTATTTTTGGCTGCAACCATGAAACACAGCCGTGGCGGTGGCAGGAGGTGTTTTGCTGCCCCAAGACCAGGGGGGCTTGCCATCATTGATAGAACTAAAACTTCTGGATTGTACACATTTTAAGAGAATGTCGGGGTATCTGTCCGTGAAGGTCAACGGAAGGTGGGTCTTGCAGCAAGACAGGGACCCCAAACACACAAGTCTGTCTACCAAAGATTAAAAGTGTGTTATTTATTTTATTGGGTTATCTTTATCTATTTTTATGACATGGATGAAGATCTGATCCCATTTTAGGGCAACTTATGCAGAAATTTAGAAAATCCTTCACCAACTCATTAGCACCACTGTGTATATAGACACCGAGTGGCCAATTGATTAGGTCCGTCTGCTCGTGTAGTCCATCCACTTCAAGGTTCAACATTTTGTGCGTTTAGAGATGCTTTCCTCCATAGCAATGTTGTATTATAATATCATATTTGAGTTACTGTTGAGCTACTGTATTTGAGTTTCCTGACATCTTTCGTTCTCCTCGGACCCCTCTCATTAACCAGGTGTTGGAGCCCACAGAACACAGCCTCTGTAAACTTCACAGACTGTTCCGAGACACTCAAACCGCCGCTTCTGGCACCAACAACCAGTCCACAGTCAAAGTAGTCTGTGGACTGAGATCCTAGATCTTCTCCATTCTGATGTGTTATGCATAAACTGCCACACCATTGGATGATTAGATATTTCCATAAAACAACCGTATGTGCCTAATAAAGTATATATATACACACATACCTGTTATTCCAAATACTGCGGAAGAGATCCAGGGCTTCCCGTAGCCTGTTGGTGTTGTTGTCTTCCCTTATGACCATGTTGTAGCTGCTGCTAGCCACCACAAAGATGATAGCAGTCACGTCTACCAGGGCACGAGGGGAAACACCACATTATAAAGCCCACGCACAATTACGTATACAACTAGATACACTATGTGAAACACTGGAAGGACCTTTTACAAAAGACAAGTGGTAAATTAGCAGTAGTACTTAGTATATTAAGGGTGTATTAATACAGTATTTTGTACAAATAAATATAGTCATCTCTGCAAAGCGTCTCACCATTAAAGCACTGGATCCATTTCCTCCTCTCATCTCTCTGCCCGCCCACATCAAACATGCTGTGAAGGACACAAGATCACTAAGCCAGGCTCAGGCAATAGGCACAGACAACTGCCTCAAGGCGCCCCCTTGTGGTTACACAAAGCATCATACATTACACAAATACCATAAAATGTAAGTACTGAGTTTTAGTTAATGCCCAAACAGCTGACAGCTGATTTAGGGCCTCTGAGACCAAAGGAAGGCGTTCTAATAATGAATTTGGATCAAAATCTTGTAACGTGACATGTATAACATGAATAACATGTAAAACATGCAGACATTCAATAAACACACAAGGCAGTGTGTGAAGGCAGTGTGTGAAGGTGCATGTAGCATCAATCCTGCATTCAATAAACCTAACAGTCTGTCACAGTAGTCCTTTGGGACCCTAGAGTAAAGTGTGGGAAGCAGTAATCACACAGTGTAAATCCCCCTTTACACATGTAAAATAGTTCCTTGATTTTTAACAGAACCAACCTAAAAGAAAGGTTGAACAAATATTATAATAAAATAGTATTATTATATATTAATATTAGAAGACGTTATCGCATGCCCTACATGTCAATAGATAATCCCGGTTGGTTGCTTACAAGTCATTGTAGCTTAATGCCCATAGGCAAGTCATATCACAGAGCCCATTTCTGCTTCTGTTCAGATGATATAAGCTGATACAAAGGCCCATTTCAGATGGTAGAATTAGACAATTGTGACTGCTTTGAAATGGGTCATTTCACCTGACTGTATTAAAGTAGTTATACAACGTTACGCAAATCTTTATTGGTTACTATTTTGACTTTAACCTCTTCTAAACTCAAACCCATTCCCTGGGCTACGACAACATGTCAATTAAGGCTCTGGTTTTTGGAGAAACACCACCTTGGTAAGGAATCAGGGCATATTCAGGTATGACCAAACTGCCGCTGTCCAAAACAATCATTAGGCCGAGCATGCAGCAAAGACAGAACACTTAATAAAATACATGATAGTCAAATGACTAGACCTAGAGACTGCTGTATGCGGTTATGGCCTTCCTTGGTGAAACCAGGTCTGACTAACTACATTGTGGAATAAAAAAAAAAGTGTTGTATAATGAGGGAAGAAATATGACTAAGCTAGTGTGCAACCAAAGGGCAAAAAGGCTGTTGACTTCATCACATGATGAAGCTGAAGCAACACTCACTGAAAGTTCACTTTGTCTACTTGAAACCTCGTCTCGAAAATCCCTGAAGTTAACACTCTGCAGCGCAGCAGATCCTGCAGAGGAGGGGAAACACACACATGACGTTTGGCTAGCGCCGGCAGGCTAACAAACAGGGCCTTTACCATTGTAAAGAAACAATACTGACCTGGTCTGTTGGTGTGTAGTCACTCTGTCTTACGGAGTCAATTCTGTCCAGGAAACTGTGGAGAGATACAGAGAAAGTCATTTTTTTTGCCACTTAATTCTTGCCGTTTTAGCTTTAGCTTACTGTTTCAGGTGTCACGAAACCACAGAACAACACGAACACGATGGTGAAATCATGAAAGCAGTGAAATGCTGTGAAACTAATCTCTGATAAGACCGGGCTTGTGGCTCTATGAATTTGATTTTTCTAGAAAAAAGGAAGATTAACTAAAAAAGAAACAAGACTAGTATTAAAGCCTGAGGCCAGTTTGAAACACTAGTACAATAGGGAAACACTGCTAGCTTGAAACAACAAGCTCCAACAAGAAACACATTAGATAAATCCTCGAAGATTAGCTCTAATAAAAGTACTTGTTTGTTTTGTCACCAATAAAGACAAGTGACCTATGACAATCTTGCGGCTTGCTGGCTTCCTTTTACGTTTTTCAGGCCAATGTCATTGCAGCATGTGGCCACTAGAGGACAGGGCTGCGCATCGTGGGCTTATTTAGTTTCTAGCTGGGGAAATTACATAAGACGCTATGGTGGAGGTTAGCCAGCATTAGCAGCGGGGCCTCGTTGCAGCACGCAGCATTGAGGTTAGTGATCGGGGTTACACACTGCCTGGGTGAAACACACAATGCTACAGATAATCTATGATAGCATATGCATATTGGTTTATTGTGGAAGGTCTTCATTACATTTATATTATATACTTGATAATATAATGATATATAATGATAACATAATTCTAATAACCACAAAATTATGTATAACCATTGTATGAATTATGCTTTATTTATATATATATATATATATATATATATAGCAAGTAAGTAGCAAGTAAGTAATCAAAAAAGTAAAATAGGAATGGCTCGTTCTGAGCGAATATATCAGGGAGTGACAGGATCCGTTTCAGTTGAGAGGCTGTGACACAAGACACAAGCCTACAGACCACAAAGACCGATCAAACACACACACAAAACCATCTGTTTTAGCAGGCCTGTCAGAATGTCACAAGACCAACTCACTCTGCACATGGTAATGTACGTGAAGTTACAGTAGCAGGCCTGAAGTCTGGAGGAGGCCTTTGCCGATTCATTTTTAAAGCTGGACAGAAAATGGGTATTTCTTGTAGAAGAAAATAACTTGAAAAACGACCACGTCTCACGCGCGGCAATTTGTAAATTCACCCCATAACAGGAATAGAAAATAAATATTATTGCATAAAATGACCCTGAACCCCGACTTCGGCAGGGGAAAGAGACAATGGCGTCTCTGTCCCGCCGTGCCGGTGACAGTTCAGGCACAGTACGGAACAGTCCAGCTGAGAGGACATGTGAATATTGATGGGTCTGGAACCACAGGGAGTGGTTTCAGAGTAAGACCCATCAGTCAATGGCTATGGGTGGCAATGGGTTAACCATCTATAAAGGAACACGGTCTTGTGCATAAACATCCCACTTTGGACAAAATACATACGAGTCAACAAATTCATCAAATGCAAAAACAACAAATGCTGGAACACTATTGTTTTAATAGCACAGAATTTGATTTAAATGATATCAGTAGATAACGGAAGATTTTATGTATGAGGCCCAAGGACTGGCAAGAATATTAAATCAGTATTATTGGGGATAAATAATTACTCAATCAAGTCTAAATAAAATGCATGCCTCTGCCTCTACCACACTTGGTAGGGTCCCGCGAAAACCACCCCTACATAACCAAGTGGTATGGCCCAAAACTCAACAGTGTACCTGCTGAACCCAGAGACAGGTGCCAGATAAAAGCTTTCTTGTAAGACAAGTTTATCTGGTTAAAGATTGCATTGCAGGCTAGCATACAACATACAGTTGTGTTTCACACATTCTCTACTCACTGGCGCTGGTGTCAAAATGGATCGGTCTACCAAAATCATGGATGCATTACAAGAAGCATGAAAATCACATGTCCCATTCTGATTGGAGCAACCACCTTGGCGTAAACTGCCGGATGTGAATGAGGTAATATTCTGAAGGTAACACCTGAAAGAATATCGATAAAACACACTACACATGTGCCTTCTATTTTAGAGTGTTTTTTTGTAATGTGGCGTGTAGCGCTGGATTAGGGAAAATAATGGTTATTAAACAACAACCAACATCTATATCGCGATATATACCTTTACTGTGATAAGATGAGAGAAGTTTGGATGGCTTGGCCCATATCGCCCGCCCCTACCTAAACTACATAACACACATACATGCAATCAGCACTGCAACACAAACAGTTGTTGTCCCATCACTACAACAGTGTGGGAGTATTTTTAGACAGCCATCCTTACAGAAACCCAAGTTCTAATTACACAGTGCTTTGTGACTGTCATGTGACACAGTGGAGAGCCAAATATAGTTCCTATACTAGCCACAACAACACTGCTGAATCCAAGGCGAAAGGCTAGAAACAGCTATCACTGGTTATGGGGGGCTAATAGACAAAGGCTATCTTATTGGAGTGGTTAGAAGACTACCATGGCTGTAAATAGGGGTGTTGGGTCATTACATTTCCTCCCATAAGTGTTTGCTGCTGGCATTAGAGATCATTGGGTCGTGGATTCTCTTTTCTGCCCGTGTAGATTTAAACTTTATCGTTTAGTGTTTTTATCGCCTCCAAGTTTTTGTGCTGTTTTTTCTCATCGAGCCCATGCTGGCCTGGTTATTATAATAATAATAATAAATACTAAGAAGAAGAAGAATACATACAACAAACCAACCCTTGCATTGAGGAAACACTTAACCTCCAATTAGTTGATTTAAATGACTGATGCCATGCCAACTGACCTCTGTGGTAACTAGGGCTAGGAAATGATGCAGAAGAAACAGTATATAATGTGTATATGTATCGTGTCTCTCCCTCTCTTACACACACACACACACACACACACACACACACACACACACACACACACACACACACACACACACACACAGTGTGACGGCCGGTGTTGATTGTGTGGCGCACCGCCACAAATTAGTCTGTGTGTGGGAAGCATTGGCAATAACATGTGCAACAGCAGCCTCCGCGGTCACAGAATTCGGTGTTACGCCTGAACCAATTCCCCATAAGAAGCAATAACAATCGGCGTTTGAATACGCAACAGCGACCTCTGCGGTCACAGAATTCGATGGTCGCAGAATTTGGTATTACACCTCCTTACATGAAGTTAGCAAACAAAAAAGTCACTTCAGACATGAGGACTCTGTTTTGTGGAATTTTCAAGGTAAGTATATATTTTTTTTCCGACATATTATACTATAGCTGAGGTCGTCCTGAACAGAAATATGTAACTTGATACAACACCAAAAAAGTCAAATAGTTTTCTAAAAACATGCTCTACCAAACGGGTTCTTTGCAATTTTATGGTAAAGGTAGTAAAGCTAAAATAATTTCATTAAAGTTGACTATTTGCAACGAAAGAAAATTATTATTTTATTTATTTTATAATTTATTATTATTAAGTATGTTTTATTTTTTTTACTGTCTAAAAACATTTTTACTATTGTGTCAAACACTAGTTTTTGTGCCGGTTTCCTATATATATTGTTGGGAAATATGTCAGCTAACAAAGTTGGCTTGCTATCAGTGCATCATGACAACTGCTATCTGTAACTGCTGTTAGATAAGCTAATTGGAAATTGATAATCAGTGAATTATGTGCAGCATAAAACATATTGCCACCTACAGTGTGATTTTTTTTTTTTTTTTTTTTTTTTTTTTTTTTTTTTTTTTTTGTAGGTGTTTGGCTTTTTTATGGTCGAGATAAATAGGGGCAGGATAGTCTAGTGTTCTAGGTGTTGGACTCCCAGCCGGAAGGTTGTGGGTTCAAGCCCCAGAGTTGCCCTACCCGTAAGCATCCTTGAGCAAGATCCCTAACCCCTAACTGCTCCATAGCACCATCTGCTAAATGACCTAATTGTAAATAAATTGCCTCCAAGTGCGTGAGTATATATTCTAAAAATGTCTTCAAAACTAGACCTCTATAATAAAACAATTTGACATGCACTACAAAAATTCAATTGGTAAAGGAAATTCTCCCTGAAATGTTCTTTTGACAGGGCTGTAAACCTTTCCCAATGTCTAATTATACTATGTGAGGGGCAGCACTTATGACATAATTGTATTCTTAGCATAAATGTTGCATAAAGTAATATTAAATAGGAATAATATAGTTTTGATTGGGCTGTGTTAATGTTGTTATCTGACCTCTGAAAATCCTAATCCTAGGGCTTGTTTAAAAGCACCGAGTCATTGATGTTCGCCCTAGTTATGCTGTTGAAGCATTTCTACTGTAGTTATGTCACATGCAAGATCCCGTACAGTGCCTTCAAAATGAACAGCTCCTATTTATTATTGATCAGTGATTGATAACAAACAAACCAACCAAGGCTGGCGATAATGCTTACAGAAAAAATAATCAAACACTTTGAAAGACAGAATTATTTCTGCATAAGGGCTTTTCAATGGTACAGATAATCTGTACAATCCGTATCTTTAGGTAATAAAAACATTACTCACGATAGGCCTAGATAATGAAATGTATCTTCTTTTTTTTGTTTGTTATACAGTCCCACACAGCAGCCTTTGGCCCGAAACAGATTTTCTTACTGGTCAAAGTCCCAATGTGGGACTATCAATTAATCAATTAAAAAAAATAACCTTTTTAATCCACCCCCAAAAAAGGCTTGTCTCTCTTAGGATACCCCTCTTTTTTTCAATATGTTTGGAAACCTTTTTCATGGTTGGCTAGGTTACCATGTTCCACTTGTAATTGTCACCTGATTTTAAAAGTAGAGTTATCAGATCTACTCCTTTTTTTTTTTTTAATAGATTTCTCTATTGTCTTTTCTGTTTGTCATTCCAGAAAACTGGTGTCCCTCTGAATGTGTCAATCCGTCTGCAGCTGAACCTTTACATGAAAATGGTGTCAGGAATCTCGTAAGGAATTCTTCCTTTTTTTTTCTTTCTTTCTGAATCATCTCAAAGCATTGACGTTAAATGCACGCTTCCTGCATTTGTTTGTCAGGCTAATGTAACCACCTTGAATCTGATTCCCTCTAGAGAAACCGAGAAGATTTCTGAAGTGGTGATGCCTATTATCTGGTTTGAAGAGGTAAGTGTACTACGTATTTTACACAGAAATGGCATTCTACTATAGCCTACTAGTGTAGGCAAGGGTGGATTGGCCGTCTGGCAATTCTGGCAAATGCCAGAGGGGCCAGTCCATCTATCTTGGGGTGGGCCGGTCAGATTTTTTTTTTACAGGCTGACGGCACATAGGACAGGTTTTTATCGCTTGCACAATTTCACTATGGTTATTATTATAATAAGCTGGACCAGACAACTACCACCTAAGGCAGTTCTTGAGAGAGAGAGAGAGAGAGAGAGACTTTGATGATATCTACTTTCTCAGGTGTTAATGAGGGCTTTGCTACGACATGTTTTACTGCATTTCACTTCACACCTGTAACACTCCTTTCTTTCAGTGTTTCCATTCCCCAAATAGCAACTGCTAGCGATTTGCAGAATTTTGAATGTAAGCTGAGACCGTTAATTATGTCAACTTCCATTTATCCAGCACCACTCCATCTCCAAGTTTCACCTATAAAAGAGGACACTTTCTTTAAAACATCCTCTCTGTAATTCTGTTACACAAGTTAAGGGCCTTTTATATCAGTAAAGCAATCAAATTATATTTTCATTCCAGCATTTAGCAAACACTTTCATTCGAAGCAACGTAAAACAGGTTATATACCAGTCATGGCAAGTAAATAGATTATATTAGATTAATGACATCAGCAGTAAGCATTAAAATCCTAACCACTAAGAAGAGATGATCCTAACAGAGCAGGAATGATGGAGTTTATTTTCATTATATCATGAATAGAGAAGGTAAATGAGCATATTCTCAAACACACAAACAAAATATGAATTTATATTTGATATTATATACACTCCATGATGCAAAACTATTAAATACATGCAACATCCACAGTATAGGAGACAGTTAACTAAGGAGCACTGATGACCTTTCAAATACATTTGAGTAGGCTACTAATGGCATGTAATGTAAGTGTTTGGTACAAATAAGCGCTATATAAATGCAGTCCATTTACCATAACGAATACAACAAATTACAAACAGGCCACCCAAAGTGCTGTACATTGCCTCACATCCACCCATTCACACACCCATTCACACACCGATGGTGGTGTCTGCCATGCAAGGCGCCATCCAACACTCCGGGAACAGTTAGGGTTAGGCGTCTTACTCAGGGACACTTAGACAGAAGCAGCGAACCAGCGACCTTTTGATCGCCAGACGACCTGCTCTACCCCCTATGCCACTGTCGCCCCATCACGTTACAGTTTGTAATGTGATGATCTCTCTACCACCACGGGAAAATAGTCAGCCAGTGAGAAAAGTTAAACTGGCAGTGCTTTGATTAGTTACATACCTCTGCTAGAATACCAGAGTTTCTGTCATCTTCCTCCTCTTCTGGTGGCATTGCCTGGAACTGGGAAGCCTGCTCTGTAGAGGGCTCAGACTCTGGGACCTTCCCCTGAGATCCTAAAATAACATTACAAATAAAAAACAATGATGAGAGAATTCAAAAGCAAGATTTATGGCGTTTCCAAATTAATTATTGTCATATAATAGAATATTAAATAGAAAACCTGATGTTAGGAGGATCTCTGCATTTTGCTTCCCCCGAGGTCCTATAAAGAAATACAATGAGAACAGTTAGAACATGAAGAGTAAAGTAGGACTGGTATTGCAGTATGTATAATACAGCTAATTTTCTTGAATGAATACCTGGTGATTCAAGAAGTAGCTTTTCTTGTAGCTTAATATTAAGCTGCCTTATCTTTTTTTGTCTTTATTTTTTTTATTGAACAACGAATATGTTCAATTTTACATTTACATTTTAAACATTTAGCAGACGCTTTTATCTAAAGCGACTTACAATAACCTATGAATTTGCACAACATTACTTAAAGTGTATCATTCGCTCCTCAAAACAGTTAATATTTACAATAATCTAAAGTTTTCATTCACTCTTCAAACAGTCAATAATTGCTAACTACATAGTGCTTAACATTCTTAGAGCTTATCTAGCAGAGTAGAAAGAAGGATGTTTTATTTATTTTTAATGTTAATTATTTTTTAAATTTGTTTTAAATAGGGAGGATAGAATAAGGATAGTTAGTGGGATTAGTGCTATGAAGTAGAAAAATCGGTGGCCGAGGTACCATGCCGAATTTACTCACGCAAACGACAATCATAGCATGCCACAGCGGGCCAGAATAAAAAAATACACTGGCTTGAGTCTTGTCGCAACGTGAAATTTCAAATCTTCACGCATAATCCCCACAGGAATGAGTGGACTGTCTGATTTTCTAAATACCTAAATAATGAATGTAGCAACGATTATAAAATAAATCTCAATGGGAGTGCCACTGTCTTGTTCAGGAGTGTCAGAAACTTCAGGCAGCATTTCAGGATGACAGTCTTAGAGATCACTGTATGGGCTGGTAGCATGCCTTGTAATGCCAAGGCATTAAATGTTAACCTAATATAGTCTGAGGTTTGCAGTGATACTTAATCCTGTAGACTTTGTGGCCTTTAACCGACCCCTGCAGAATGTAAACAAGAGTTGTTCCACTATTGTCATATGACATCAATGGTTCATTATGATGGCTTCAACCCCTCTCTGCCATGGTGATTTATTCATGCACAGTAAGGAGATTGATTAAAAGCACAAGTTATTTTCAAATATTTATTAACATTAATAGGCTGATATTTATACCAAAATAGGCTATATACTGTATCATGATTTATTGGGAGAAACCAAGCTATTCTAAAAACAGACATTCAGCACCCCCATATAGCCTGAATGGAATGCTCCTTGTTTCATAACCACATTTTGCGACTGTGATCGACTGTGAGATTGGCGGTTTTGATTGGCTAACAAAGACGGCACCTTTCCCCTGACGGGAGAAGCACATCCATACAGAAGCAGGCAATGACGTAGGGTTCAGTAGACTGAACGTTTGCTACGTTCAGTGAACTTTTTTTACTGACTGACACGTTTCCTCAAACGTTTGCAGTGTTCATGAACTAGTTTCAAAGATGTTTGCTGTGCTTAATGGGCATGGCAAGTGTTGCTCAATGACGTGTATTACAATTGAAGCAGCATATTTGCAACTTTAGACCTGTTAGGGTGTTTTATAGCCTACATATTTGTGAGTAATTGTCATCATCGCCAGTACTGTAGCAAATGTTCATTACTAGCCTATTTCGTCTGAAAGGTATTCCGTCTCATTCTGAAATGTAATGCATGACATTTAGAATCGGAATATGTTGACACATCGATTGTGGACATCTCCTTCCTAGCAATTGGGACAGGTTTAGTGCGCTACAGAATCGACACAGAGGTGGTTGTACCATCATTTTGTGCATTGGTACGGCTGGAATCTACAGTAGCAAAGAGCAAATGGCAAAATCTACAGCAGCAAACGATCACTTTGCTCTTGTTGGCTGTGAACGTTGTTCAACCCGCAGCCCAAGTTCTCCCCGTTTTGTAACCTGGCATTTAGTCCACTGCTGTTTACGTTCATTGAACATCAAGTAATCATTACACAACGCAGCCATAGATTTGTGTACTTCAAATATATGTATGTATTGTGTGATGCTTATTTGTAAATGTAAATGTGTTTTTTGTATAAAAGTGAAAAAGCATTTAATAACTTATGAAAAACGTAATCTTGTCTTGTTTTTACAGCTCTTCTGAGGGTCTTACGGCACACCACTACACCATACACTATGTATTATTATTATTGACCCCTTATCCATCTCTCATGTCTTTTTATTCTGTTCAGAGTGGGTATATTGACGGCCCTGTCCTCACTACCTTTTACACTAACCT
>JAODLI010000009.1:55165-68715 GCA_027575585.1 Percopsis omiscomaycus | reverse complement strand
GTAGAGACAGTAGAACACACACTACCAGTAGAGACAGTAGAACACACTACCAGTAGAGACAGTAGAACACACACTACAGTAGAGACAGTAGAACACACTCTACCAGTAGAGACAGTAGAACACACTACCAGTAGAGACAGTAGAACACACACTACCAACGTCTCCCGGTGTGGTGTACCACTGGAGCTCCCTGTGGCTAGAGCCTGTTTAGCCAGCGTGAGTCAGCCCACTGTGTTCCAATGACCCACTGCAGGAGACCCAACACAACCTGACGGTCAACCTGACCACGCTGCGCGTGTGGTGCTATGCCTGTGGCAAGGAGGTGTTCCTGGAGAGGAAACTGGACCCCCCAGCCCCCCCCAACAGAGCCCACGGCAGCAGCCAGGTGAGAAGAACACACGTAGACGTCACACTGGATGCTGCGGTAGGGCCTCTGTAACTGTGTGTGTGTGTGTGTGTGTGTGTGTGTGTTGCAGGACAAGGCGCCTGGGAGCCCCCCCCTGCTCAGAGCCCCACATGGGGCTTGTGAAGAGCTGGACATGGAGACCGAGGAGGAAGATGAGCTCCGTGCACGAGGTTTTCTTCTTCTACTACTGCTGTTGTGTGTGCCTGGAGGCCAGCTTAGAACTAGGGCTGGGTGCCCGAGAGAGAGAGAGAGAGAGAGAGAGGTTTTTCAAAACTTGACACAGACAGCGCCTGCGCTAATATTTGTGATGCAAAGCTGGCCGTGGCAACACGTCTAACCTGAGGAAACACCTGGTCAAACACAAAAAGGTACCGTATTTGAAAGCCAAGTCCCTCGGAGCAGCCGCAACTAACGTTAGCAGCACGAATGCAGCCAGTGCTGAATCATTTTTGTTTTTTTGCTCTTGTAAAGTACTGAATTCCAGGTACAGGTATCTGTTTAAATGGTACCAACCCTAGTTATAAGCTATCATCTTTGTTGTGTTGTCATGTTAAGACATAGGTTGAGGTCAGGTTCTGTCTCCTGCAGGTTTGACGGGTCTGAAGAACATCGGAAACACCTGCTACATGAACGCTGCCCTGCAGGCCCTGTCCAACTGGTGAGAACCTTCATGTCTTCTCCTTTACTCTTTAGTCGGTTATTTGAGTGTTTCAGATAACAACATTCACTGGTGTTCTGGAAAGCAGAAAACCAGTGCATGTTGTTATCTGAAACTCTAATTTGGACTTGCATCATGATGGATACTCACTGTAACTGTACTCAATGTGAGTCTTAACACTGTAACTGTATTCACTGTGAGTCTCAATACTATAACTGTACTCACTGTGAGTCTTAACACTGTAACTGTACTCACTGTGAGTCTTAACACTACAACTGTACTCACTGTGAGTCTTAACACTATAACTGTACTCACTCTGAGTCTTAAACACTACAACTGTACTCACTGTGGGTCACTCTGGATAAAGTGTCTCTGCTAAATTACCTCATTGTAAATCTGCTCTGCGAATGTCTTACGCCTACCAGAACAGGTTGTGAAGTTATCAGTAAAAATCCTTTTTGAAATACTTATCAAGCAGCCTATGAATCCCTCTACCAACGGCTGGCTTTTGTCTAATGTGTTTTGCTTATTATGATATGATAGAAGATAGTTAGAAGGCTTGCTGAGAGTTACTGGTGGGTGACAGCGTGTGTGTGTGCGTGCATGCGTGTGTGTGTACGTGCTACAGCCCACCCTTGACCCAGTTCTTCTTGGAGTGCGGTGGTCTCATCAGGACGGACAAGAAGCCTGCCCTCTGTAGAAGCTACCAGAAGCTGCTATCGGACCTCTGGCACAAGAACAGGTGGGCGTCTCCGTGGTCGCCAGGTCAGCCCTCGTTGGGGTTGGGGAAACCAGCAGGGCGTCGCCATGGTTACCTGTGCATCGCTGTTTCAGTATTGCCATAACAGGATGTGATGTCATTTGTTCCCCTGCAGGCAGTCCTACGTGGTGCCAACCAACCTGTTCCAGGGCATCAAAGCTGTCAACCCCATGTTCAGAGGGTACTCCCAGCAGGTAGCTTCCTACCCCATTTTGCCATCCAAGCACGGCACTCGGCACTCGATGAGACGTTCCCTCGCCCACAAAATCTCATGAACCCACATAGACCTCTCTCTCTCTCTCTACGTGCCCCCCCCGGTTTGGCCCAGGACGTGACTGTCCCACTTTATGACCGCTATACACTATATAGCGTTGGCTCTGCTGCCCTACCTGGTGGAGGCATGCCCTATCGTGCTATTGTGATGGCCGCCCTCCGCTCCTCCAGCCCATGTACTGTTAGCTTCTGGAGTAGAACAGATAGTGAGTGAATGGGTGTTTTGGTTAGCATCTAAAGGCTAGCGTAGCTGCATGCCAGTGAATGGGTGTTTTGGTTAGCGTCTAAAGGCTAGCGTAGCTGCATGCCTGTGAATGGGTGTTTGGTTAGTATCTAAAGGCTAGCATAGCCTTTAGATGCTTGATAACTTGAACATTGATAACACCGGACATCATCGTTCGCCTGGAAAGACGGCTTCAAGATGAGTTCTGTTGTTTGTTGCTATACAGGCTTGTTGCTATACTGTTGCTTAGTGATGGTTAGACCATTACAATTAGGTCATTTAGCAGACGCTTTTTTAGGAGGATGCTTACAGGTAGGCCAACTCTGGGAACCTATACCACTAGGCTATCCTGTCCCCCAGTTAGGTGTTTTTGTTAACGTTCTACTAGTTTGATAATGTGGAATAGTGTTTTCTGCTTTGGCCGCTGAACATTGAGTAAACGTTGAGTAAATGTCTTTAGCGGCTGTACCTTTCTCATCCTCTTGATAGGTTGTGACTCCATTGGAAACCTGTTCTTGAACAGAGGCAGAAGCCACATGTAGTCGCTGGTAGCACAGTGTTTACTTTGATCCAGTCCAGTGATGGCAGCTGTGGCAAAGGGGTAGTCCAACAAAAGGTTATGTGTTACACTTGTAATGTGTTCTCCACTAAAAGCAACATGTATCCTTTTTATTGGCGTTTTTTTCTCCCATCACATAGAGAGCTAAATGCTAGCCACCCTTTTGTTGACATCTTTTGCCGTTTGAATCACTGCCCCTACACAATGTACTGCCTGTCCACCGTATACAGTAGAACTATAATACAGCTGGACCCACAGGGCTTGTGTTGAGCCAGGCTTCTGACATATCAACAAAAACTTACCATGGTAGGCATCCTTTGAATGGTTCGTAAAGAATGTGACATCTGAAAATGGTCAGCCTACAAGAGATGTCACCGTCTAATGCATAAAGAAGCTTGTACTAAGCTTGTACTGTAGCTTCCCCCCCCTATTCTCAAATGAAGTGTGGTTCTGTGCTGTGAAGTCCCTTTGGGCGTCATATTAGAGGGAAACAGGATACTGGTGAGGAACAGATGGCTTTGAGACGGGTCAGCTGTGATCGCACAGCTTAAACCTTACTGTGACGAGGCACAACACCTCGGCTGTGTTGAGGCTTGTCAACGTTCTGCCTCCCCGACAGCTGCTCACGGCAGCGCACAGCACCAAATGCGCCACAAACATAATCCAGTACGCAACCTTGATCGCCACAGAAACCTCTGCACGTTTTATTTACAAATTAAAGCGGATGAATACTTGAATTACATGAGTTTGTTGTTCCAATGTGGCGTCAGAGGAGGAGGTGTGATGCTTCTCCTGCTTCACTTCAGGACTCGCAGGAGTTCCTGCGCTGTCTAATGGACCAGCTTCACGAGGAGCTCAAGGAGCTGCTGCCCGACTCCGACGACCAATCAAACGGCATCACTGGGGACGACGCCCCCGACGACGACAGCCGCAGCCAATCGGACAATGACTTCCAGTCGTGCGAGTCGTGCGGGAGCAGCGAGCGGGCGGACAGCGATGCGCCGGGCGGGGCGAGCAAGGGGCGGGCCACGGGCGACTCCAACGAGGCCGACGTGCTGCTGCCCGAGCGCGACGAGCTGCAGGCCAACTGGCAGAAACACAAGAACATGATCAATGAGTTGTACCGCTCCGGCCCTGCTGGGGGCCCTGCAGGCACTGGAGCAGACCTGGACAAAGATGTGGACACCGCCAGTGAGAGCGGGGCCATCATCAGCAGCCAGGGAGCCATTAAGGTCCAGAGCAGGACCACAGGTGAACACAGCTCAGACCCCACCAGTGATACTCCCCCTCATGCTAACTGCTGCATAACCAGTGTTATCATTCCTTCCCAGACGTCTCCAGCACCACCAGGCCTCACAGTCCGGGCCCCCTGGACGGACACCCCCACAAAACATCCAGCAGTCCCCCCAAAGGCCCCTCCGTCTGGCCCAACCTCAACACTGCTCACAAGAAAGGTACCCAGACCGCCAACGTACCCTTAGGCCTGGCACTCGCGTATGTCAATGAGCAGATTAGATTTTGGGAGTTGGTCATGTTTACATAATGAATCCCGCTCTGCTTGTCGCCCGTAGCTGTGAGCATGTTCACCCCACCAAAGAACAAGCGGCAGAAGAAATACCGCAGCGTCATCTCTGACGTGTTTGACGGAACCATCGTCAGCTCAGTCCAGTGCCTCACCTGCGACCGGGTGAGTGATTCTTTACCAAATAGATTACATGTAATATGGTCTTAACTACACTTCTAGGTTAGTGGTTAGGGTGCTAATATGAGAGAGAGAGAGACTGACTGACTGACTGACACAGCCAGCAGTGCAACACGAGCCTAATTCGTACCTGAGGATCCCTGACTGTCCCCCGGCTCCCAGGTGTCTGTGACGCTGGAGAACTTCCAGGACATCTCCCTGCCCATCCCAGGGAAGGAGGACCTGGCCAAGCTGCACTCGTCCACCCACCAGACGTCTCTGGTGAAAGCAGGGTCCTGTGGGGAGGCGTACGCCCCCCAGGGCTGGATCGCCTTCGTCATGGAGTACATCAAGAGGTATGTTGGGTTACGCCGCCCTTCACTTAGCGTGACACAACGTGAACATTGAGCTGGAGAGAACTGAATCAAGGAGTGGACCTTTTTTAATTTATTATTATTATTCAAGTGTTTATCCAAGTGCGGTTTAGGTGGACATGCTAAAGTGTCTTGTCCTGTTCTAGCTGGTGGACATGCTAAAGTGTCTTGTCATGTTCTAGCTGGTGGACATGCTAAAGTGTCTTGTCCTGTTCTAGCTGGTGGACATGCTAAAGTGTCTTGTCCTGTTCTAGCTGGTGGACATGCTAAAGTGTCTTGTCATGTTCTAGCTGGTGGACATGCTAAAGTGTCTTGTCATGTTCTAGCTGGCTGTGGGGTCCGGTGGTCACACTACAAGACTGCCTGGCCGCCTTCTTTGCCCGGGACGAGCTAAAAGGTGCGATAGCAGACAGTTACTATTCTTATTAATAATAATAATAATAATAATAATAATATAATTATGAATGTGCGTGACATGTGGACGGCTGAATAAACGTTGGACTGTTCTGGACTGTGTTTCAGGGGACAACATGTATAGTTGTGAAAAATGCAAGAAGTGAGTGTCTGCTCGTTTTGTCTTCCTGATAAATGTCAAATCATGGTGAAGTCATAGCAGCGCTATTAATAGCCCATCAATACATCCTGTTTCTCCTAGGTTACGAAACGGAGTCAAATTCTGCAAAGTCCAGAACCTGCCAGAGGTACCAGAGACTCATCATCAGGTTCCATGTTAAATGTCCTCCACTTCCAGATGAGGCCAGTCAACATGTGCTCCTCTCCCCCAGATCCTCTGCATCCACCTGAAGCGTTTCCGCCATGAGCTGATGTTCTCCACCAAGATAGGCACCCACGTGTCCTTTCCCCTGGAGGGCCTGGACCTGCAGCCCTTCCTTGCTAAAGATGGCTCCGTCCAGATCACCACCTACGACCTGCTGTCAGTCATCTGTCACCACGGCACTGCCAGCAGTGAGTGTGTCCCACCGTGTGGCGCTGTGTGAGCATTGGCAGCGAGCGTGTAGCACGCAGCTAGCGTTGGCAGCTAGCGTCTAGCGCGCAGTGAATGTTGGCGGCTAGCGTTGGCGGCTAGCGTGTAGCACGCAGCTAGCGTTGGCAGCTAGCATGTAGCACGCTGTAAGCAACGCTGTGTGTGTCTGTGCAGGTGGACACTACATATCCTACTGCAGGAATGACCTCAACAACCTGTGGTACGAGTTTGACGACCAGAGTGTCACAGAGGTGTCAGAGTCCTGCGTCCAGAACGCTGAGGCCTACGTCCTCTTCTACAAGTAGGCCACTACACCCTCATTCAGTACACTTGTGAACCTGCCCTCTTCTACAAGTAGGCCGCTACACCCTCATTCAGTACACTTGTGAACCTGCCCTCTTCTACAAGTAGGCCACTACACCCTCATTCAGTACACTTGTGAACCTGCCCTCTTCTACAAGTAGGCCGCTACACCATCATTCAGTACACTTGTGAACCTGCCCTCTTCTACAAGTAGGCCGCTACACCCTCATTCAGTACACTTGTGAACCTGCCAGTATTCTCCAATCTCATCATAACCTGTGATCCCTTGGGTCTATATAATGGTCCTGGGTAAGTTCGTCTGTTGGTTGATCTTCGGATGCCTCCAGAGACATCTCACTTGGTCCCTTAGAATCAAGAACTTGGATCCCTGAGAATCTTTTTCCAGGTGCGTAGAGTTGGTGGTTAATTGGTCAGCACTGTACTAGTGCTCTGTAGCTTAGCAGAGTGTGTTGTTCGGACCAGCGGGTCTTGAATAGTCCACACCAGCACAACTCGGTCATCTGAGTCCCAGCGGAGGGCCATGGCACTTGGCTGTGTGTCGTACGCTGCCGCTGTTGTCTGGGTCTATGAGGGCCACGTGCAAACGCTCACCGCTGCTCCCCCCGTCTGCCCCCAGGAAGAGCAGCGACGAGGCTTTGAAGGAGCGCCGGAGGGTGTCGGGTCTCCTGAACATGATGGAGCCCAGCCTGCTGCAGTTCTACGTCTCACGCCAGTGGCTCAACAAGTTCAGGACCTTCGCTGAGCCGGGACCCATCTCCAACACGGACTTCCTGTGCACACATGGAGGTACAGACATAGTATTATATTAGATTATATATATATTAGTGTGCATGGAAACGTAGAATAGAGATTTTCCTGCCTGAAATCGCTGGGTGTGACCTCCTGCAGCACGGCCTTGGGGGTTTGGACCCTGTGGAATATTCCCTGCAGAACAAAGGGGTTGTTTGTCTTCCTGACACTGTAGAGGGGGAGACTTGTGAAGAGACTTGCGCTTTGTTTCTATTCAGACTTTTATTTAGATAGGCTCTGGCACGTACCAAGGAATTTCTGACTAAAAGACTCATAGGGTGACTTGCTAAACTGTCATGCTAAACTCCCTGCAATCAGCATTAAAGACGTATGTAGATTGTTTCCCTTTTGCTTGTTCTCTCTGGCGTAACTGTGTGTATTACTGTAGTGTCCAAGCATGTGGATCAGCCAGAAACTGTTTCAGCACAATGATGATGGATTGATTTGAGGGAGATTGGATGAGATGAGACATAATAGAAATTTCACCTGACTTTTGAAGCCTTAAATTAGTCACAATCAGTGTATTGTTGCTGAGGCGCTAACTGTGAACTACATTACCCACACTGCTACGTGGTATTATTACAATACCGTTATCTTGTTTGTATCTTGTATCTAGTTTTCAGCCTTCTGACTGTTGGCAATATGCTTATTGAGACTAGGGTTGCAAAGGGGTGGAACATTTTCGGTAAATTACCGTTTCCATGGTAATTTTGAAATGGTAACTAACGAATACATTTGTGTTTCATCAGGTGTGCCGCCCAACAAGGCAACGTTCATCGATGATCTGGTCGTCATGCTGCCACAGAATGTCTGGGATCACCTTTACAGCAGGTAACTAGACAGAACCTGTAGGTCACCTTTACAGCAGGTAACTAGAACCTGTAGGGCACCTTTACAGCAGGTAACTAGACAGAACCTGTAGGGCACCTTTACAGCAGGTAACTAGAACCTGTAGGTTACCTTTACATCCAGGTGATCTTTACATCAAGTAACTAGACCAGGGGCTCTCAAAGTACGGGTCCCAACATGTTTGTTGGTAGATTTTCCAAATATCTTTTTATTAATATTATTGTTGCTGTTTTTTTTTTTTTTTATCTAGTTTTATTATCTTTATCTTGCTTCATAGACTTAACAACATTTTAACAAATAACAATATTTATTTTTATATATAGAACTACTTCTGTGTAAATATCAGCTTTTTCGCAAGTACTGTTTCATTTACATAATTTATCCTTGTAGGTATGGAGGCGGGCCAGCTGTCAATCACCTGTACGTTTGTCACGCATGTCAGACAGAGATCGAGAAACTGGAGAAGCGACGTAAAACAGAGCTGGACATGTTTGTTCGGGTACGGCCTGTGTACTTATGAATACACATGAAACGCATGGAATAAGGCTTTAGCCAATGACTCAAACTTCCCTAATGTGATGTTTTAGACACGGGAGTATATTGTATATTACGTGTTTCAGCTCATAATGGACAATATAGATGGAGATTCAAATGGTTTTCTAGGTAGCCGTCCACTATTCAACGCATGTAAGTGACACATTGATCCAGAGGTTATAAAGGCCTCCACACGGGACTTTGGAGGTCTCCGTTGCCAGAGTGACGTGCGTCCAGACCATCAGAAGGCATTTGCTGTTTTACTGTGTTCAGGGAGGGGAACCTGACCTGAAGGGATTTGAGCAGTTCCTTTTAACGGGGAGGCGTGGGGTGGTGGATTGGAGAATGTTACAGTACAGTATTAACAAGGAGGCAGGGGTTAGATATCTTGTTGGGGCTCCTGCCCCTGAACACACCCTTGTATCTTGTGTCTTACAACGCTGCTACCCCCCCCCCCTCCCACCAGCTGAACAAGGCCTTCCAAGAGGAGGAGTCCCCGCTGGTCATTTACTGCATCAGCATGAGCTGGTTCCGGGACTGGGAGGGTTTCGTCAAGGGAAAAGACAAAGGTGAGCCTCCCCGCCTCTGGTTCTGCCTGAGCACCCCTTAAAGCATGTGGTAGGTATCTGGGTCTAGTGTTCATTGGACCACTACAAGGAACCGCTTGTAAAATAAATCTTAAATCCTTTCATTTGAAAAAGGAATCGCTCTCTTAATCACTGAACCGGAAGTAATAATGACAGAATCTTCTCCTCTCTCCTTCTGAAGAGCCACCTGGGCCCATTGATAACTCCAAGATTGCTGTAAACAAGAACGGCCATTTTACCCTCAAACAAGGTACACGGTGTGTTGAAGTCTGAATGTGGATCACAGATCCTGTTTGAGCGTCTGGTCTCAGGGTGGATGTGCTGGTGACTCCGTCGGGGTGACGGCAGTGTATTGATCCTGTGATCAGGTGGCCGTCTGCAGCCGCTACATTACAAGAGGCTGTGTGCTGGAGGCACAAGTAGATTAACAGCTGTACAGCAGGCTGAATCGTGTGTGTGTGTGTGTTGGCCTGCAGGAGCTGACTCTGGGCAGATCTCGGAGGAGACCTGGGGCTTCCTGCACTCCATCCACGGTGGAGGTCCAGTGGTGACGGTGCGCCCCACCACCAGCCACCAGGAAGCAGAGTCCGCCCAGTGTGAGGAGAAGATAGAAGTGGAGACGCGTTCCGTTTAGCAGCACTTGGTTAACAACAGGGAATTAGAAACACGTTTTATTTTTAATTTTGCACTTGACTTTGATTTTAAAAGCAGCTGCAGCGAAGGAGCTCATGTTCACCGCTACACGGCGGCCTTTAACGGCTGCCTGAGGGAATTAACATGTCCGAGAAGGTTTGTCATGCTGTGTATATATCTGTATAAAGTTCTCTTACGTTTATATTAGCGGCGTAGTATTCACGTGCTAGAATGTTTCCAGAAGCATTGGAATTAAAAATGCAGCTGAGATGATTCCATTAGATGTTTGGCAGGGAATAATCTAGATGGATGTCATTCCGTGTCCGGTTATGGTTATGATTCATACGGAAATGGATCCAGGCTGACGTTTCCTTTCCTGACCAAATGAGCAAAATTGTCCATGTGTTTTTGTTGATAGCCAACAGTGATGAATTACAATGCATCTTGCTGTAGATATTGACATGATTGTCTTGTTCAGTAAGAATATTGTCCAAATGAACAATGAGATGAGCAAATGCGACACTTTCCTTAAGCAAAAAAAAGAAGAAGAAGATTATTAAGGGACTAATTACTAAGTAGTCTTGCACTGTTCTGTAGACTGCCTAAGAGGCATGGTTTGTATTTGAATGTACCAGTACTGACAGTACACCATTTAGGAGTCTAAGCACTTGGTTATTTATTCCTGAAGGGTGTGATTTACTATGACGTTAATAGTACATTTTGTACAACATGTGTGGCAGGCAGAATGTGTTGAGAATGCATGTTTTGATGACTCTTATTCACACTAAGCTGCATGATGCAAAGTTGCTCGTCAAACGTGTATCACAGCGTCTGCAACTAGCTTCACTAAACTAAATGTACAGAATACATAAAATATGTAATTAGCACCGTGAGCACCAATGAGATGGAGGCATTTTGTTCTGTGGGGCATGTGAGGGAAATAAAGAATTCTGTACTTCTATTCCATTTAGGAATAATATGGATGTATCTCCTAACTTAAAATCTGTCATAATTTGCTGGACACAATTAAAATATATCCAACATTGTGCTCATTGTTTTGTCCCGCAGTTATTTGCTTATTGTGGTATTTCATGGCCTTGAATGGGTTATACATCAGTGACAGGGTATATTCTTTAAATCTCACAATTTAACTGGCATGTTTTTAAGGGACATTAACCCCGTTTATGACTTTTATATACCACTCTTATTTGGGATTTTGTCAACATTACAAATTGAGACTGTGGCAAGATAATAATGGCAATTAATTGCAGACTCCAAATAAACTCCTATAGTAACGCGTACCGATGTACAGTGGTAGAACATGCGTGTCCACCATCACTTCGCCTACAGTATAGAGATGAGCCGACTATCCCGCAGAGTAGCTGGTGGCAGGCTCCGTTACGTGCTGTTGGAGGAAACATGGCTGCTGTCTCTCAGAGTGCAGCAGATGTACGGAAGTGAGGTACGTCTCATTCTTCAGCTTCAGTTCACATTTGATCAGTCCACCGCATACGCATTATATATAATACACTTGTCCAGAACCACCGGGTTTATTTTCGCTGCACATGTGAGCAGGCGGGAACCGCACCGCAAAGTTGTGCGAGAGACAATCAGCTAGCGGCTAGTGCTAATGGATGCTAACGGGGCTAGACATGGCTCCGCAGTTTGCATGTAAACAGTGGTGAATTGTACTGCTAGTTAGTACGTACTTTCTAGCCACACGGGCCAATAACTATCAGGTGCAACAAAGCTATTTGCTTCTATCTATCTGTTTCATATTAAACCAAACTCCATAAGTGTAAGCAGCGCGACTCTAAGCTCAGCTAGCCCACTTGGCTAACTAGCCTACTAACGATTAAACCGTTAAGCTTAATGTGTTAGCAGAAACTCCACATATCAGTTGTTATGTAATGACTTGTGTTATGTGATTGTGATGTTATTGTGCTAATAGGCGCAAAACCGCGCGTGTGCATGTTGGTAGCGCTCTGAGCTAGCCTGTGTGTGCTAGCTCGATTGAAGCGGGTTAGCTTAAGCTAGCTGTGGTGTTTACTGTCACTGGTCGTTATCAAGTTTGGTCTCCCACCGGGGCTTCACCTGCTGCAGAGCGGCAACTAAAGCGGGCTTAAGCGGTTCATATGGGCGGCAGAGCCACTTCACTGCGGCAGTTCAGCCCCATTGAGACTTGTGCGTCGGCCTGCTCTGGTTGCACAAGGGCTGAACCTCTGCACGGTTGGCCCAGCTGCTTCATTATGTTGACAAAATGAGGACACGTTCTTAAAAAGTTGTGCCTTCAATAACTCGTAATGAATGAGCACGTGTCGCAACTAAACACGCGGTTTACACAACAGGAAGTAACTCGTTAAAAGTTAGACTTGTCAAATCAGGGCAGGGCAGGGTAGTCTAGTGTTGGACTTCCAGCCAGAAGGTTGTGGGTTCGAGCCCCAGAGTTGGCCTACCTGTAAGCATCCTTCAGCAAGATGCCTAACCCCTACCTGCTCCGTGTAACAGCACCACGTGATTGTAAGTCGCTTTGGATAAAATCGTCTGCTAAATTACCTCATTGTAATTGTAAATTACATCTGCTGATTGGTCACTTTTGGTTTGACATGTTGTTTAGTCCCCAGTGTGCTCTAACGTCGTGCTAATGCTACTCCTGCTACCGTGCTAGGGGTCCTTTTTTAGAGAAATTGGGTACGCCACCAAGGAAAAGAAGTTTGAATGAGTTAGCTATTTATTTATTCACCCTGTCACTGTGCCATACTGTAGCACATTCTGACTGTTCAAGTGGTCTTTGGGTTGCTACGATCAGGCCTTTTTAGTCACATCGAGTCAATTAATATTTTGTGTGAATAGCCTGCCCACAAATGCACCCTTTAATTTGTTTTTTTACCAATTTATGTACTCATTGTCGCAACACTATGGTGGTCTCGCGAGGACTCTTCAGTGCAGTGAGTAATGCATATGGATACAGTATATAATGCGTATGGAGAATATTATCACAACATATTCACAGGCAGAGAGGTCTTTGACATTAATGCTGCTATGATGGAGGAGAGGCAGTGGGAAGGCTTGCTTCAGGAGAGACAAAGCCAGGCCAGTAGGTGGTGGTGCAACTTTGCCACTCAAATATACAAAACGCCACAGAAGACGGGCACTGCTGTGGGATAAGACAGACCATTGAGCTTTAATGAAGTGATGTGGATTTAATGAAATTTGGCGCATGTAATAAATGCGCCTCCGCTGATCACTGTAGTGAGCCTGCATTACGATCACAGCACCATAGTCCGCCGTGGTTGTTGTTGTTGTTTTTGCCTGTCCACACGACGCCGGCAAGGGTTGTGTTTTCACAAGTCTCCACTCTGGAACCCGTTTACAAAAGTCTGCGTTTTCAGGCCGGTGCGGCGTGGACGCAAGGCCAAAACGCAACAAAACCTCTCCGTTTCCCGTGAGGAAGGGGGTCCTGAGGAGATCTAAAGCACCCGAGTGTTTTCATCCCCAATAGTAGGCCTATGTCCTGTGCGGTAAGCCTATGTGCTGATAGCAGCGCGCTGTGTAGTAGGCCTATGTCGACGAGGCTGCTGCTACTACGACGGCTACATGCACGGCCCTCGCGGTCAGTCGTGTGTGAGAACTGCACTGTAGAAAGCTACATGGACCTGGTCCTGAACGGGCCACGCATTCCACCGCGGGGCAGGGCGGGGGAGCGCAACTGAGAGCACGCATGGAGGGACGGGTGTTTATTTAGTCAGAAAGCCATTCAGTTATTAACATAACGGACTAATTTAAAGAGTACAATTAGGTTATTTAGCAGACACTTTTTATCCAAAGCGACTTACAATTACATGGTGCTATTACATGGAGCAGGTAGGGGTTACTTGGTGCTATTACATGGAGCAGGTAGGGGTTACATGGTGC
>JAODLI010000009.1:20907-38149 GCA_027575585.1 Percopsis omiscomaycus | reverse complement strand
TTGTTGTTTATCTCTCTCTCTCTCTCTCTCTCTCTCTCTCTCTCTCTCTCTCTCTCTCTCTCTCTCTCTCTGTCCCTCTCTCCTAACCCAGGCTCCACATTTGATTGGATGGTTTTGTCATAATGACAGCTGAAGATTCCGCTTCCTCCGCAACCATGAGCAATAACTCCACCCCCAATGGCTCCAAGCCCTCTGGCCCCTCCCACCATTCCCTCCATGGACAAATCCCAGTTCCTGAGGGTGTTGCAGGTGCTCCCAACGAAGCTGCCCTGGTGGCCCTGATGGAACGCACTAGCTACACAATGGTCCAGGAGAATGGGCAGAGAAAATACGGCCCCCCGCCCGGCTGGGAGGGTCCATCCCCACCCAGGGGGTGTGAAATATTTGTGGGTAAGATCCCGCGGGATGTGTACGAGGACGAGCTGGTGCCGGTCTTTGAGTCCGTAGGGCGCATCTATGAGATGCGCCTCATGATGGACTTTGATGGTAAGAACCGCGGGTATGCCTTCGTGATGTACACCCAGAAGCACGAGGCCAAGCGGGCCGTGAGGGAGCTCAACAACTATGAGGTGAGGCCCGGTCGCCTGCTGGGGGTCTGCTGCTCCGTGGACAACTGCCGCCTCTTTATTGGCGGGATCCCCAAGACCAAAAAGCGCGAGGAAATCCTCGAGGAGGTCTCCAAGGTGACGGAGGGCGTGCTAGACGTGATAGTTTACGCCAGCGCTGCGGACAAGATGAAGAACCGCGGCTTTGCCTTCGTGGAATACGAGTCCCACCGAGCAGCCGCCATGGCCCGCAGGAAGCTGATGCCGGGCCGCATCCAGCTGTGGGGCCACCAGATAGCGGTGGATTGGGCCGAGCCAGAGATTGACGTGGATGAGGACGTGATGGAGACCGTGAAGATCCTCTACGTCAGGAATCTCATGATGGAGACCAGCGAGGAGACGTTAAGACAGGTAAGAGTGGGCGGATGCTGAGGATTTGGTGATGGGTTGCCAGTTGTTTAATGATCGGCCATGACCTCTCTATCCACGCTGTCAACAGGTGTTCGGTCAGTGGAACCCTGGCTGTGTGGAGCGCGTGAAAAAAATCCGTGACTACGCCTTTATCCACTTCACCTCCCGGGACGACGCTGTCCTAGCCATGGACCACCTCAATGGCACAGAAGTGGAGGGGTCCTGCATTGAGGTGACCCTTGCCAAGCCTGTGGATAAAGAGCAGTACACGCGCTACCAGAAGGCTTCTAAAGGTGGTGCTGTTGCTACTACCACAGAGCCTACTCCGCAGAACTATGTTTACCAGTGTGATCCCTACACACTGACGTACTACGGCTACCCCTACAACACCCTCATTGGACCTAACAGAGACTACTTTGTCAAAGGTTAGAATTCATTCTTCCTATTTCAACACCAGTAATGAACAGTAGGCAGTATGTTTCTGTTCAAGGCAGCCGTTTATTTGTTGTAGACATTGCTAACTGCAGGAACACACTGGACTAATGCGTTGTAGATTTTACGGGCAATGAAGGATAAAGCCCGACAGGAAACTCTATGATCTTTAACTGTACGTGATGACTAAGATAACATTTAATCTGGGATGACTAGATTTTATTAAATTCAATGATATCTTTAAATAATGTTGATTAGGGTTTGTGACTTAAAATCACAGATTTTACAAACACAACTGATACATTGAGATGCTGGACTGTTCAATGCTAATCCCATTACCTTTGATGACTGATTAAGTATGGTCTTTGGGTGGTAGAAACAAGAGCAAATCTTCATCAACAATCATTGTGTTTTGGTTTTCTCTCCAAAGGAGCCCAAATGATACAGAACAATGGTAATCTCTCACATCCTTATTCCTGCTTATTCCTTCAATGAACAATGAGCTTTCTTGCCATGTGACAAACTCTTTGGTTTCTAACATTTTCCTGCTGCGCTGTAACTTCTCCCCCTTATAATGTAGTTGTGATCTGATAAAGAGCACAACGACAAAGTCAAGAGCCTCCAAGAGTGCTATCTTTCAACACTGACATTTTGTGTAGTGGTATCAAGGCAAGAGTAGAACACCTACTGGAAACAGTTATATCCCAGCTCGCGTACTCCTCTCACATTAATGTCACTTTTGAAAAACGCCTTAGCTGTGATATCTTGAGAGAAGATCAATATTTCAATAGGGAATCTGCCCCTTCCTATTGGTCCACACAGTAACTACCAGATAATTCAAATTGGTAGACTGTCTGTTTAAGCTGCCCAAGCCCTAAACCATATCCCCATTTCATTATATTATATACTGTCATTCAAGCAGGTACTGTGCGAGGTCGTGGTCGCGCTGCTGCAGGTAACCGCACCCCCGGGCCACGGGGGTCCTACCTGGGGGGTTACTCTGCTGGCCGTGGCATCTACAGCCGCTACCACGAGGGCAAGACCAAACAGACCGAAAAACCCTATGAGCTGATACCCAGTTTGGAGCTGGCAGCCTCCGTCAACCAAGTTGGCATCAAACCTGGCGCAAGTCAGTGAGATAGACATATCCATATACTTGCCCACTTTGAACCCGTTTACAAACCTTTCACGTTGTGATTTTCCCTCCGTCCTTCGATTCCTGAGGAACATTTTAATGAAGGTTATGGCTTTCACTGGATGGTCATGTGCGAAAGTGTTGGGATTCAATGTTTTCTATGTATAATACTATGCATAGCACAAACCTTCACTACCACACTGCACCACCATTCTTTCCATCATGACCATACAGTAATTGTCTAATATCTTATTTGTCCCTTTCTAATATTATCACCATAATCATTGACCAAAGTGAGCCAAAGTGAAACCTGAACTTCCGGGTTCTGTTCCAGAAATATAAAAACCCATTCAAAATCTCCTAGAAATGTCTGTTTTTTTTAGCACAGGAGCACAATTGTGCTCAACATTAGGTCCTCTTGTCGAGACAGTGATGGACAGTTTAAAAAAACAAACTCTGAGATATCGTTGTTTTGTGATCATTTTCAGCGTGCTTTAATAAACACCGCCACAAAGTCCAAGGCTGCAATGACTTGAGCATCACTTGCCTAGTCACACTAATCACTTCAATTAGGTCATTTAACAGACGCTTTTATCCAAAGCGACTTACAATCACATGCTGCTATTACATGAAGCAGATAGGGGTTATCTTGCTCAAGGATGCCCACGACCCACGACCTTCCGGCTGGGAGTCCAACACCTAGACCACTAGACTATCCTGCATAATATCTTTAAGAAACCAAAAAAGTGACAAACCACTTTTGGAATAACGATTACAGTCTTTAGTGAAAAAAAAAAAAAGCATTAGTGGATTGAAGAGGGAAAAGCTCTATGGGAAACCGCATCAAAAAAAAAAAACAGGCTTCTGGAACAGAGGCTAGCCCGGAAGTGGGGGCGGGACTTTGGGTTTCTTTACAGCAAGGCACTCGACTCCAAGTTCTGGCTGAAAAGTGGTTGGCAGTAGCTTTTATTCTCCCAGTCAAAAAACAATACAAATACAGATCAAAGGTATGCCAGCACAAAATTCTCCGGTTTAATAAATAATTTAAGGGTAATTTTTCCGAAAACCCTGGAGATGAGTTAGCAAGAGTAGCACCTTTAGCGCTCTTGGCTATACTACTGTTTTGCTCTAGACTGGAGTTGAATTGCAGACGTAAAATACATGATCTTCATCTATCCTTTTTACTTTTATCCTATCTTCACTCTGACCATTCTTTTCTAATCTATTGGTAAAGTGTCTCTTAACTTTCATATTTTCGATTGAACAAAAATGTTACACATCGATTGGCAAACTTTCCCATACAGTATATAATCTTCTCATTGAACTATACGGTTCCAACATAATATCACTTGTTGGTTTATCATGAGTCCATTTGAAAGTAGATTATCTTGATGCTCCTTCTGCAATGACATGACCCCTCATGGACCTCATTCCCCAGTCAAAGCCTGTGAGGAAACATAGGATCAAGCCCAGTCTGAAAGAACGTTTGTCCATCTGAAACAATGAGTGACGTTGTGTTAGATAAGCGTGTGTGTGTGTGTGTGTAGGCTATGTGGTTGGAGCCCTGGGGTTAATCCAGAGTTTGTGCCCCATCATAATCCGATCCACACCCCAGCGCCAATTTGTGTAACGTCTTTTTCTTTCTCTCTGGTCTTTCTTTCTCTGTCTGCTGTGTTCCTTTATAGCTTAGGTTTCCCTCACTTTTTGATTGCCTGCTAATCAGAAAACATGCTGCCCTTATGTGTGTGTGTGTGTGTGTGTGTGTGTGTGTGTGTGTGTGTGAGCGTGTATGTCCGAGTGTGTGTGTGTGTGTGTGTGTGAGCGTGTATGTCCGAGCGTGTGTGTGTGTGTTACCTGCAGGTGTTTAAAGCGTTGGCTCAGTAAGTGGATACTGCGGTCGAAATCCTCGGGTAGCGAGGCCCCGCCCTTTTTTAGAGACTCCGCCCCTCCGAGGAGAGCAGAGAGTCTGGTCCTCATCACACACAGTTCTAACCTGCTGACCTGCACGCGCGCACACACACACACACGCGCGCGCGCGCACACGCACGCACACACAAACTGTTACACACCATCAGACAGATTCGTTCTGTCTCTTTAAGCAGTTTGCCTTAATTCTCTCTCCATCAATCTCATCCCTCCATCCTGTCTTTCACCCTCACCCCATCCCTCTCGTCTCTACTCCTCTTTTCATTTTCTGCCCCAACAGAGATGTGATTCTGTCGCTCTGTTGTCGTTCATCATTAGAGGCACATGACAGTATTCAAATTCCCCTGTGTGTGTGTGTGTGTGTGTGTGTGTGTGTGTGTGTGTTTGTTTGTACCGTGTGTATGTGTGTTTGTAAAAATGTGTGCACGTCTGCAAATGAATGTGTGTGTGTGTGTGTATGTGTCTGCGTCTTCTACCTGTATGTTTGTCCATGTGTGATTGTGTGTGTGTGTGTGTTTCTGTATGCTAAAATGTATGTGCGTCTGTCTGGTTTGTGTGTGTGCATTTCTGCTGTGTTGTCTTCAGAGATGCCATCCATTCTTCACTGTCGGAGTGTGTAGGTGTGTGTATGTGTGTGTGTGTGTGTGTGTGTGCGTGTGTGTGTAGGTGAGTGGGTAGGTGTGTGTGTGTGTGTGTTTGTCTGAGACACTAAGCCATCAATCCCCTTCACTCCTCCGTCACTACAGAACGACAGAGCAGCTAAACACTCTTCTAACAGGTCAGGAAATGATGGGATGTCTCCACTGGCTGCAAATATTGATTTAATAGAAGAAGAGGAGAGAGGAGAGAAGAGGAGGTGAAGGGAGGAGGAGAGAAGAGAAGAGGAGAGAATGTGAGGAGAGGAGAGGAGAGGAGAGAAGAGAATGTGAGGAGAGGAGAGGAGAGAATGTGAGGAGAGGAGGAGAGGAGAGAATGTGAGGAGAGGAGAGGAGAGAATGTGAGGAGAGGAGGGGAGGAGGGGAGAAGAGAGGATTAGCTTTATTGTGATGAATTCTTTTTTCAATTCTCCATTTTGTATTTGATAATATTATTATGTTAATATTATTATGTTCTTTTCCATTTCAACTTTTCTTTTCAGGTTGTAGTCATGGACTGCTGTACACTAGTGAAATACCTTAGTATACATTAAACACTATATACTAAGGATATATTATACTAGTATATAATATTTAGGGCCATTAATATTATTATTATTATAATATTTTATGTATTGAGGGTTATTGTTCACGGCATGTGGGACATTATTAGTGTCATTATCACAAATTACACAAATCTTGAATCCCTAATTTCAGAATGCTGTTCACACATCTTATGTAGGGGGCAGGATAGTCTAGGTGTTGGACTCCCAGCTAGAAGGTCGTGGGTTCGAGCCCCAGAGTTGGCCTACCTGTAAGCATCCTTGAGCAAGATGCCTAACCCCTACCTGCTCCATGTAATAGCACCGTGTAATTGTAAGTCTGCTAAATGACCTAATTGTAATTATTCGTCCTTAAAAAATAAGGTCTGTAGTAATAAAAACATGACGTTTAAAAAAAAAAAAAAACACACACACTGGTACAACTTTAAATATGATACCTTTGTGTATTGTGAATGTTTAGAGATGGGCGACCAAAAAGCATTATCAATTTTAAATCAGGTAATTTAGCAGAAGCTTTCTATCCAGAGTGACTGACAGTGAGTGCAGTTACAGCGTTAAGGAGCAGGTAGGAGTTAGAAATCTTGCTCAAGGATGCTTATGGGTAGGCCGGGCATATTGGGGATCGAACCCACAACCACCCAGACCACCCTAACCCCCGGGACAATCCTACCCCCCGATCACCACCTCATATTGAACCCCCCGTTCCAATGCATGGGTTTTCCGACTGACACCGGGCTTCTCCTCCCCTCCCAGGTTCTACGACGTACCCAGCTTGACCTACTCGGAGCCGCTGAGCCACGAGGACAGGGATGTGTCCTACTGGAGGAGGCGGGGCCAGGACTTCAGCATCCTGCTGGACTACGCCGACGGCAGGGAGCTGAGGGCATCGGCCGGAGCCTGGCGGCCCCAGGCCCTGATCACGGCGGAGGAGCACCGGGCGGAGAGGCACGCGCAGCAGCTGTGGGAGGACATCTCCTGGCTGAGGGACCTCGACGCCCCGGGCCAGCTGAGGGTGACCGGGGAGAGGAAATGCCAGAGCCTGGGCACGGAGGAGTGGCGACCGGCCGTGGGGCTGGGCAGGCACCTGTCAGATGGGGAGGGCGACAGGTGGGCCCTGGACCGGCACCGCCTGAGAACCCCCGACGGATCTTTCCACCCCAGAACTAAAGCAAAGTCCCAGTCCCTGCCCAGGGTTCTGTCGCCCGACGGCGCCCGCCGCAGGGAGCTGGTGCCCTCCCGGCCCAGCCTACCGGACAGGCAGAGGGTGAGCAGTACGGTCTTCTCTGGGCCCTACAGCAGGTACATCTACAGCGGCGCTGCAAGCAGAGAGCGGTGGGGCAGGAACGCCTGGCCCAGCAGCCATGTTGCACTTTTACCAAAGCCCAGGTTCAGCAGGCCTCTGAAGCCTCCGTCTTACGAGATTCACCAGCAAACCAGGGGTAGCGCAGAAATGCTTGCTATAGACCAGGGTGCCAAACAAAAAGACCGGCCCATCTATTACCCTAGGGGCGGAGAGCTGCAGAGGCAGGACTATTTTGCACAACACTCTGCCATCTTCGGTATAGATCCCCCGGGCTATATCCCTCCCCCATCGTACAGAAGAGCCCCACCCCAAAGAGCAGTTCCAATCCTCAACCGCAATGAGGTGGCGAATTTGAGGTGGAGGAGTGAGGCTCTGCAGATGTCCAGCTCAGACGCTGGCAGGTGGCTCTCTAGACAGGCAGGCTCGTGGCTGGAACACTATGGGGATCGAGGTGTGTCCTATCGAAAACAGATACGTTCCGGATATGAAGAACAGCCAGGCCATGCCCGTTACTTGCCCATTGAAGACCCAAGAGTGAGACAAATCTCAGGAGGGCCTGGCGGAAACTCTCTCACCGACTCGGACAAGATCCGAAGCATCAACAAAGAGATTCCCTGCGCTAAGGTTTTAGGACAATCTACACATGACAGTGCCTTTCCCACCCCACAGGGGCTAGCTCCCAGTACCGACAGCCGCAAAGCTGCATCGCTCAATGACAACGACAGCAGCAATCGATGGTCCAACAGGGGAATAAACAAAGGAAGTGACAGTGTAGCTCCTGAGCAAAGCCGTAGTCAGTTTTTTCCTTCATCTATTCTGGGTAAACCACCTCCGCCCCCATGCAAGCCTCCCGATCAGGCCGCACCTGAAGTAAAAGAAGAGGTTAAAAAGCCAGAGCCGCCTCCTCCTCCGCCACCGGAACCACCAGAGAAAGACAAAACTAAGAATTTAAAAAAGAGACTTAGCGAGACGATTTTTTGTTTAGTGTCCGTACCCGTCACGCCGCAGCCAAGCGGAACATCGCGTGACCAGAACAACAACGATGAGAAGCCACCGGACGTGGTGGACAGTCCCAGCGAGAACAAAACTGGTCACTTGACAAACCAAAGTCTCCAAAGCACATCTTCAGCTGAGGCCGAGCTGCAAGCACTGACCGGAAGCATGGCGAGCAGCAAGACTAGCAGCCGAGCAAGCAGTAAACTGGTGAAGAGGCTACCCTGTAGACCCCCCAAGATAAACCACTACAAGGAGCTGAAACTGTCGGGATCCTGGCCTGCCAACCAGTACCGAGACCAGGAGACGCAAACTAGTCCAGAGGCCCGAAAACCTGCCGCCCCGGGGCCTGAAAACAAGGAAGCACAACTAGAGCCGCCCCCCCAAGGCACGGACATCCCGCCCGACGGTGGCGGTGTGGTGAACACTGCCTTCAGCTTCCCCATAAAGGGGGTGAAGAGCCTGAAACTGTCCAGCAACAGCGCCTTCTCCCTGACCGCCACTTTCTCCAACCACCTGAACAAGAGCACAGCTCAGTCGCAAGCAGCAACACCCTCAGGAAATGTGGAGGAGGCCAAACCAGCAGCAAACAGCGGGCAGGAGGCTTTCGGACAGTTTCTGCTGAAACCGGCCGCCCAGCGACCGTGGGATGCCGTCAAAGAGATTGAGACCAACAACAACAACAAGGAGCTTCAGGATCAGCAGCAGCAGCAGCAGAGCAGCAAACAGCCCAGTGTCGACAAGTGCATTGAGGACCTCAACGAGGCCTACAAAGACATCTTGGAGCTGGGCACTGCCAGCAATAAAGTTCCAGATGGGTCTGTGCAAATCCCCGAACGTATCAAGATCCGACTGACGTCAGAGCCCCTCAACAAGCCCAGCAGCCTTAGACGCAGCGCAGTGAGCTGGTCTGTTGACCCGGACTACCGTGACATCAAGAGCGCCTTCTCCAGGCCTGCCACAAAGTCGGTCACCTTCAGCAAGCAGCTTCGGGAGGAAAAGCCTGTCCCGCCTCGGGAGACGGGCTTCAGGGAATACAGGGTTGTCTCGCATCTTTCCCGCCGGCGCAGCAGCGACGGCCGGACGGTGAAGCTAGACCTGCCAGACGAGCCTGTCGAGACACCGCTTAGTGACTTCAGCCCGTCGACGAACACCGTTGCCGCCGAGGTCCCCTGGGCGGATCGACAGCCCATGCAGGATGCCTCGACCCTTACCAGTCCCCCTGACTACGAGGACATATGCCAGGCGTTGCGTCAGTCCAGAGACCCGGCAGATGCCAATAAAGCGTCTGCAGGCGGTTCCAAGCCCAGTGACACAGAGCCTCCTCAAGATGTCGGCGCAGAATCACAGGAGGAGTGCCCCATTTGTAAACGGGAGCTTGAGAATCAGTTGAGACAAGGGCCGTTGCCTCCACTCCACGAGGAAAACAGCTCTGACAGCTCGGCCAACCAAAATGGGAGCCCACCTCAGTGTCCTGAGTCGGTAAGCCCAGCCGAGGATACAAAAACAATGGAGCCCCTCGGGCCTAGCCCCGACCCGCCAGGGTCTAACTTGAGACCTGAAACAAGGGACCAGCATTCACCAACAACAAGGGATCGTGTGGAAGGTACTGACGACACCGAGAGCGCTCCGCCAGAAGACCTGAACCCTCTCTCTCCAAACGAGCCTGCCGATAGCCTGCCAGGAGAGGATTCTGCCAGGACAGATGTGCCTCCAGACTCCCAAGCCCCAGGAGCACAGATTGCCAGAGAGCCAGTCTCCCAGGATGCAGAGAGTGAAGCCGTCACAGCAGACACACCTGAAGAAGACAGTCGGGTGACGATGCCTAGTAGCGGGCAGGAACAAGAGAAGAAGCCATTCGCTGTCCCGGAGCTCTGCCAGAGTCCCAGAGTTGTCCTGAGGACCCACCTTGGCCGGGACCACACGAGCTTGCCGGAGTTTCCGCCGGACAGACTGCCACTCTCGGTTCCCCCTATCCCCGACCGCAGGCTGTCCCTGAGCCTGGAGGGGGAGAGGAGGGTCAGGGCCCCCTCGGGCCGCATCGAGGCCCTGCAGGATAAGCTAGCCGCTGAGCCGAGCCGGACAGCCGCCGAGCCGAGCCGGACGGCCGCCGAGCGGCCCCCGCCCCGGATGAGGGAGGTGGACGCAGTTTATCGCATGAGGCGCCTTAGCATTAGGAGCACGGACTCCGGGGAGGGGGAGACAGAGGGGGAGGGGCAGGGGGAGGCCAAGGGTGAGAAGGAGAAGGAGACACTCTCTGGCCCCCAGAGACACGAGGATCCAGGGGACACACAGCGGGTCTCTGGGGAGACGGTGTTGAAGGACAGCGAGGTGACATCGCAGTCAGGTACAGCTTCACTTTTGTCTAAGAGAATTTATTCAATGCTTTAACTTGCACCAAACCCTCGACTCTGTTGGTTCCTTAGCGCAGTATTAAAGTGCCTCCAGCCTAAGTTAACACCTTGTTCACTGGACCAGCAACTGACGGCTGCGTTCTCCCGTCATTCACTTCCATTGTTTGAGGCACTCTAACACTATTAGGTTTACACGTTTGAAACGGATTGATTGGATCACGGTGTCATGCATTTCAAGATGTCCAACCCGCACAGGCTCATAAGTGTAACTCACACGTCTTTACAGCCAAATACATACGATTATGGTTACAATCAAACCCTTTTTCTTTTTTCTTGTATATTCTTTTTCTTTGATTTCTAGGTTACTAGTTTATTGTGGACACACGAATATGAAAATATAAACCTAAGAACCTATATTTGATCTAACTGCTTAATGGAAGATCAGTGCTTTGACTTGACAATGGTGAAGCAGGTTTGGAAAATACTTTCTGACAGAATAATTGATGGGGGATTTATTAAGAATCTACTTTGTGGCGTTTGTACTGCAGTTGGACGGCTGTTACAGCTAATTTTCTGTTCCTACGTTATACTCCCAGAGTAGAAGCATCTGGTAAAATATGTTTCCTTTAACTTAAGGCTCATAATCACAAATCAAGTTACAGTATGTTTAGGTGGCTGTTAAGGATTTGGCCACTAGATGGTGTCAGAGCAGCTAATCATTTCCTCCTTTCTACTCTGTTAGCACTTTGCCGGAATTTAGGCTGCTAGCAATTAATGACTGTGTGAGGAGTTAATGATAACTTTCGAGTAATGTACTAAAAAAAAACAAAAAACTGCATAAGTGAAGTAACCATGGTAACACGATGCTGTCCTTATTCTAGGAGAATGTTGTTTGCTTGCAATAACTGGTGGTTAACCGGTTCAACTGTTGACAAATGTACTAATTGTAAGTCGCTTTGGATAAAAGCGTCTGCTAAACGCTGTAAATGTAAATGAATATTTAAAAAGCTGCTTTCTCTTCTCTCGCCGCCCCCCCCAGAGCCCAGTGACCCAGGCCAGTCGGAGCCAGTGTAGAAAGACTGCGTCCATCTCATCCACCTGAGGGGTTTAGCTCCAACACTGTGACCTGGCCGCCTTCGTCTCATCTCAGAACTGAAATGGCCTTCTTGTCCGACATGAGCATTGTGCACCACGCCTCTGGCGCCGCGCTGACTACTAAGAGTGCTGTTTCACTGCCAAAGGGAGGTGCCCCCACCCCCGTGCCCCCATCTAGGGGCAGCTTCCACCCCTGCCCCCCTCCCCCTGTCTTTGCCCCCATCTACCCCTATTTACCCCAAACCCAACCTCCAGAAACCCCATCTAGTCCCCCCAGACCCGAACCTCCGTTAGGGATCCAACTAGTTAGTCCACTAGTTAGTCCACTTGTAGCGGCTTGTCCCTCCTGCAGTCCCCTCCTTATGCTTTCTCATTGGCAGACGTGCAATCGTGTCAGGCGCGGTCCAGCGAGCGGTTCCGTTCGTTTAACCGGCGAGCGATGGGAATGAATGTAAGCACTCGACAACGTGCCACGTAGACACAGGGGCGTGGTTGTTGTCGCCGAGCTGTTTCTGTTCTGCATTCAGAGTCAACCTACACCAAAACCTAACTGCGTATGTTTTCATCGGTCGTCACGGCGATAGCTGTGCTGAACGGGACATCACTGTCTCTGGCTCGAGAACTGTTTTGATTTCCAGGCCTGATCAATTATGCCTTTTTTATGTTCTGCCATCGTTGACCATCTGCCATGGGCTCTTCAGTGAAGAGTGACTCTAAACTGTACCCACGTGATGAATGGATGCTTCTGCCCCACCGCTGTCAAGAGGTCTCTGCTGGTTTCTCGTTTCTGGTTAGTCCATCCATCAATCTCATATTTAGCTCCAGTCTCCAGGTCATTTCGGGAAGCAATAAAGACAAGATTTTTGTGCCAGTGGTCGGCGACTCAAAAGACAAAACAAAACAAAACAAAAAAAAGAGGGTTATATGGAAGTAGAACAAGTTAAGAAAAAGATAAAAGAGCAATATTGTACAAACAGCTCTGATGTGTAGTGGAGCTACCTGTAGGCTTATCAGGCTGTATAATGTGAACCTTTCATTCAGAAACATTACAGGGACTTGGGAGTCTTGTCAGGGTAGGGGTGGGTGTGGGGAAGGGTAGTGGGGGGGTGTTCTGTCATGATAGATTTCTATGTTCATACATCTGTATTGAAAAAGATGCACCATTTCACGGAATATTTATTTTTGTTATCATTGAATTGTTCAGTCAGTTTGCATAATGTACAAAATAAAGTATATTTTAAATATTTTAAGAGATATTTTCTATTTAACCATGAAATTTTATTATTTCTCCACACTTCTATCGAGCTGAAAGTGTCATGTGTCTGTAAAGTACCATGTTAAGAGTATAGGCCTACTTATTTTTGTAGTGCTTTAAAAACAGCGTGTGAACTGTAAGCCTTGGTGGATAAGGCCTGGCCATGCCATGGTTCTCTCTTTGATAGTGCTTTTCCATTAAGATAGGAGATTAGTCGATGGACACTCTTTGTGATATTTGACATCCTTTCAGCTGTAGTTGGTCACCCGTGGCCTGTGTGCACGTTTTATTTGTTTATTTGTCTTTGTATTGTCTTCCAAGCTAAATCATGCATCGTTTGGTTGTTGGTTCATTAGAAACATGCTTGGAAATAAAATTGGGGGGAAATCTGCCTTTTTAATCCACGCAGCCAAAAACTGTTCTCTCTTTGTTTTGTTTTGACAGTGTTAACACTTGTCTGGAAGGAATATGTTGTGTTATGCTATTTTTTCCTAAACAAAAACCACGTATTGGCAAACGAGAGGCAGTGCTAACTCCTACAAGCTGGTATTAACAGGGTTGCAAGGCAAAACAGCTCCATTGGTCACATAACACATAAGCCACCATGTAAACGTTAACTTCTATTAGCAAGAAACATTTCTCTGATAATGTGGTTACGTGGTTTTTGTGGAACACATGTGTTGCCTCGGTGTAACGTATCAACAGCTCATCCACAGAATCCTCCATTGTTTGAATCATCATCTAATTGTTATGTAGCATCTTACAGTTGTAGCATTTTTAATCGACTCTGACTCTGTCTTAGTATTTAAAACTGACATATTTACTGTAAATCTGGAATATTCATGTCGCCTTATTATGTGTGTGTCACATTATACTCGAGACAATGCCAAATACTAGCTAGTACTAAGCACTGTTCCATATGTTAGGTTTGTACAAAACACCGTGCTCTTCTGCTATTCCTTAAAACGGACAGAAACCCTCGCCCTCTTTCACCCGTAGGAACACTCAATCTAAACTGTGAACTTAAAAGAAAACACTAAAAAGCATAAATCTACCTGAATGCGAACATTAGATTCATTGCCGGGGGAACAAGCCTACCGCCAGCTCGCATTCCCATACAGGAGAACCCGCTCAATTCATTTTGACGACTGAAGACGTCGCGTCTCAGTCCCGTATTGGAACTGCCCTGATTGACAGACACTAAACCGGCCCGCCCCCCGGCCCCAATTGGCCCGTGGCAGGAACACTTGAACACGCTGTCATTCGACGTTTTGTACGACAGGTTATGTGCAACATAAAGTAATTATGCACACTTGTAATATTTTATATTTTCATACGAGATTTAAGTGCTTTTTGTACTCACTGACATCTTTCTTTCTTCCTTGCATGAAATGCAAGAGAGAGGAGTAAAAAAAAAATGTTTTTCATAAAGTATATTTGCATTTGGTACTCCAATAGTAAAACCAATGGGCAAAACCTTACGTTTTCATAATTTGATTTACAAAACTATGCCAAGTATTTAAAAGCTATTTTTAGAGTAAATCAAAAGAGAGCTCATTCATTTTCTTTCCTTTAAGACATACCTTTATCTTTGTATCTATAGATATGAGCATAATCCATAGTCATATGATTGTGCTACTGTTGTATGATACTGCGGTCTGATTCCTAAATAAACTATTTGCATGAAGGTTGTGTGGCGTTATTCTGTATGAACGACTGCAGTCCATAATTATACCATATGCAGTGTCTGTTATGATGGCGTCTGGCCTACTCTCTCTGGACGGCTGTTTCTCTGACGGCTGTTCCTCTGCAAAATCCTCCTCAATCCTCTTCCTCAAGCCTCCTCTAAATGTGGCTCAAAGTAACGAACTGTCAATGCAACATTGAGGCAAATATGACGCGTCTGAGCAGAGACATATTGGCAGCATTTGAGCTCATGTAAATCGTGAAGTGATCTCATAACCAATTGTTGGACCTAGTTTGACGTAAAAGCAAAGTTACTATTCTGTTTTAGCAAGTTTTCACTGTTAAAAAATCTTTGTCTCGAGCGCTTCGGCTGAAATTGAGACCGTATGTCCTGCAATACCAAACCATGTCCACTTGATGGCGACAAATGTTCATAAAACAAACAAAACCACAAAGCCACAATCGCTAACATCCTTTTGTTCAATATGTAGCCACATTTTTAAAACCCTAAACACCTAAACCCTAATTAGCGCAACACCCGTCTGTTGTGGACCATACCAACACAATTGATGTGGTTCTCACAGAACAGGCGGTCAATTAACATGCTTCTGAAATGCTTACATTTTCTTTACATACAAGCTTACCAATACCAACAGCATGTATCCTTCTTGTCATATTTACAAATGCTTGCACACAGAAATAAACCATCAGATCCTGAAGTGATAAGCGATTGATTGTCATTTATCATTTTCGCTACAAACTGCCACAGCGCCCCCTGACCCCCAAAAGGAGCATGGCAGAGTGGGAGACCCCCATGTCTACAGGTGTACTGAGTCTGTGGGTGGTTCTCAATGTCAAGGAGGCTTCCTTGGTAGGACGGGTCCTTCAGAGGCCAGGCGAGACTCCTTCCTAGTGTTGGGAGAACACATCTAGCCAGTGTGCAGCTGTGCCTCATTGAAAAGGTCTCGCCTTCGATTCCTCTCGTACGTGCGCATAGGATTGTGGGTACTTTAAGAACGCTGAGGATACACACACGTGCATCCTTGATAATTCTCTGATGGAAGGACTCAGTCCTTGGTAAAATTCAAAGGACCCTAGACCTTCAACAAGATTGGATGACGCAGCATCCTTGAAATAGCAGCCGTTAATACAATTAATATAATACAATTAGGTAATTTAGCAGACGCTTTTATCCAGAGCGTCTTACAGTTAAATGCTGCTATCACACGGAGCAGACAGGGGTTGGGAATCTTGCTCATGGAGTCTTACAGGTAGGCCACCTTTGGGGCTCGGACCCACATTTTGCCGTTAAGCATCCTTCCTTGACTTTGAGAAACACCCAGTCTATGCACACACACACAACTGGCCCAAATGACAACACACGGAATAGATCAAATAATAACCAGCCCGCCCCCTCTCTCTCTCTCCTCTAGGGGGGTGTTGCTTGCAGGCTGTTGTTTTAACAGCTGATTCCCCGCCCCCCACCAGGAGCCAGTAGCTGCCGGGCTATTTATGGCCAAGGCCCGGTGTGAGGGAGGCCTGCTCTCTTCAGCCCATACATGGTGTCTGAGGGATGAGGTTACCAGCGCCTGTTTTGGCCCCCGAGTCCCCCCTGTCACCCCCACCCCTGCGGGAAGGAGCCGCGGCCCGCCTCCCCCTCTTGTCACTCTAGTCTGTCAGGCCTGGGGAGGGTTCCTCGTAATGGACGTTTTGTGGTGAGGCCCCAGCTGAACGCAGGACCCCGTTAGCGCCGCCGTGGCGACTGGCGTGAGCCTTTTCCCTGGGTTAGCTCCCCCGGTGGTGAGTTGTCTTCTACTGCTGCGTCCCTCCGCCCTTTCTTGCCCTCCCCGTGTCCCCAACCTCCTCCCTTTTTCCCTCCCTCCCTCCCTCCCTCCCTCCCTCCCTCCCTCTCTTCTCATTCCCGATCTCCTGGTCCTGGTGAAGCGGTGCTGTCTATGAACCACCTGGCTGTACCAGTCGGTCGCTATCTTGGGACGGACCGGTCTACGCCTCTCGTTGGACCCTGGATCTGGGATTACCTTCCGTACACCTGCAGCTCTGGTCCAACCCTCGCCACCCCCCCTCCAATCCCCGCTGGGACAGAACCACCTTCATCATCTTCATCATCTTCATCCTCACTGTGTCAAGGCCTGGAACCTTCCCGCCAGGAGCAATGAGCTCCACCTGCTGAGAACCTGGACGCAGGAGATACAGTACGCGCATTCCTTCTCTTCTCATGTTGGTGCGACACAGCGCTATGCTGCTGTCCCTCGGTGCTTACGCATGCAGACCACTCCTGCTCGTCCAGGAGGACCTAGCCAGACCGCTTTGTTGTCGTAGGAAAACAGCTGAACAAAACCCACCAGCAGTAGTGTGTGTGTGTGTGTGTGTGTGCGCGTGCGTGCGTGTGTGTGTGTGTGTGTGTGCGTGCGTGCGTGCGTGCGTGCGTGTGTGTGTGTGTGTGCGTGCGTGCGTGTGTGTGTTGTGGACGTTCTGAAGTCACAACATATGAGCATTCCCAGGCCCACACTATAGGGAAATGCCTCAACGTAACAGCTGTGTGGGTTGTTGTGATTCTGTCTCTCAGCTGTTCGCTGCACCTGTCACCTCCGTCAACGTTAATGGACAGGTTCACTGGTGTCTGTCACAGGACTCTCTCTGGCATGAGCACACATTAACGCACGCACACACACACACACACACACACACGTACACAGACTCTGTGGTCGGGTGCATAATGTCGACGTTACCATCAGCACACCAGGGAAACAGCTACAGCCGTCGGACAAATAGCGTTATAAAATAACAGTATTATGAATACCGGGCTTCTTCTCTTCTTCTTCTCTTCTTCTTCTCTTCTTCTTCTCTTCTTCTTCTCTTCTTCTTCTCTTCTTCTTCTCTTCTTCTTC
>JAODLI010000008.1:5266712-5287195 GCA_027575585.1 Percopsis omiscomaycus | reverse complement strand
GCAGCAAAAGGAACTGCCCCGCTCTACCTCCAAGCTATGGTAAGATTCCAAGCCCCAGCCAGAGCACTTAGATCTACAACCTCGACTGGCACCTCCGTCACTACGATCGGTATGTAAGAATTGCGCAGCTCAGTCCAGACTCTTCTCTGTCCTGGCGCCGCAATGGTGGAATGAGCTTCCTGCAGCTGTCAGAACAGCAGAATGATTATCAATCTTCCGCAGAAGACTCAAAACCCACTTCTTCAGAATTCATCTCGGTACCTCGGCCACCGATCTTTCTACTTCATAACACTAACAATCCTTATTCCATCCTCCTTTAAAAAAAATTAAAATACAAAAATAAATCTTTCTTTCTACTCTGCTAGATAAGCACTAAGAATGTTAAGCACTTTGTAGATGGCAATTATTGACTGTTTGAAGAGTGATAACTTTAGATTATTGTAAATATTAACTGTTTTGAGGAGCGAATGATACTGTTGTGCAAATTCTTAGGTGAAGTAACCTTGTTACATGATGTTGTTAACAAATGTAGGCTACTAATTGTGTGCTAAATGCTTAAATGTATATTGCTGAATCAAGAACGCAAGAAATAGACTACCACAGGTTGATCAAAGATCTGGCAGTTTACTGGAGAAGACTGGGCTTAAGTAGGCTAATGTGGGAGTTGACAGAGAGGAGCCACAGCTGGTCCCTCCAGCACACCAAGTCCTGCAACAAGCACACAAGCATGCTCCCGTATACGCACGCACGCACACATGCAGTAAGAGCAAGAGGACGAGCAAGAGAGAGTGAGAGCTAGAAATTTTGAAAGAACTAGAGAAAGCTAGAGGGAGCTATGGGGTGGGCGTGTCCATCTTAGTTGTATTGTATGTGTGTAATAGTCTCTCCAAATGGGGATACAGTGGGTTTTATTTAATAATGATTGGATTTTCCTGTAAAAGTTACTTGCTTAAGTAAAGCTACCTTTTTATTGTCATTATTTCTATCAAGGCAAAAATAAAATACCAGTATTATAATCATAATTGTGACCACACAGTCTGTTTACAATGTTTACCAAGGTGATAGTGATAAGAATATGTAGTTATTATTAATTGTAATATTGAAATGACTCCATCATGATAGATGTCCCTTTTTACATTTGAGCACCTGCCCTGTGGAACTCTCTGTACGTCCCTGGTCCCAAGATCAACCATGTTCATAAACAAAGCACTCATTACATCCATGATGACTCCACGTAGTTAAAAGACAGGTAAAAGGGCCATCGTAGATACATTTTATGAGATTGTAAAAATTTGAAATTTATGAAAAAAAGTTTTAGGATACAAAAAGTATTTATGCATTATGCAAACTGTTCTTGTAAATTTCAGACTTTAATCAGATAATGAACCAATTTTTTAGAATAGCAATCCCCTTTTCACTCTGGATGAGCTGAGTAAAAAAACAAACATACAATACCATAACTATCATATTGAATGGCCCGGATATGTTTAAACTAGTTGGTTAATGAATAAATTAGTCTTTTTGCCAATTTTTATTTAAAATATTTAAATAACACTTTTAAAAACACAGCAGAAAAGTCTTTCTATGACAATCTAAGGAAATCAGACAGACCTTTAGTGCTGTAACGATGCATTTGCGAGTGTATTTGCGAGCCAGAGGAAATCGCATGTGTAGTGGTGTGGGCAGTAAGCTTTGCACCCTGTTGGCTCTTGAACACACATCAATTAGACCAAACCCCCTCGTTAGCTCAGCTTATATAAAGCACCTGTTTCAAAATGGTTGTCTCTTGGCTTTGTCCCTGCCTGTCGGTTGCCATATGGGACCATTTTATTGACTTTTAGTCTGTTGCCTGCTTGACCGCTGTCTGCCTGGGCCTGGAAGGGATTCCAAGCTCCCTTACCTGGAGTGGCGCGATGAACTTTCCCTTAGCCTATTAAGTACATCTGAGTGAAGGTTGTCGGCTGCTGTTTTTCCTTAGTTTAGTTGTTTTTGGAGTTTAATAATTTTAGTACATTTGTTAGTCCCTTCAGGGCACTCTCCCTGTTTGGTTTGTTTGTATTAGGTTATCAACTGGTTTTGTTTTGATTTTGTTAACCATTTTGCTTTCTAGTAGAGCTAGTGGCCTCTCGTGGAGAGACTAGGCACCTTAGTGTGGTCCCCTTCACAGATTGTAGTGATAACCACGCAGGGTGATACAATTTACAGTGACTAGCGATTGCAGTGGGCACATGCGGTGGGTAAGTTGGTGCACCCCTGGAACACACCCTTAGACTGCCTCTCCACTGTTAGCCTCTGCTCACTTTCTTCCCATTCTTTTCCCTTTGATACGTTTTAGCTGTAACTGGGAGTGTATGTCTTTTTAAAAGAATCAACTTGATTGTTAAATATATTGTAATAAAACCTTTTCTACATTTTCTTATTGCAATTTGATTTAAACATCTTAATTTTTAACCATCCTCTTTACAGGCTCTCCTAGTCATAAATTATCCACCAATAAATAATACTTTCGTAACCACGTCTGTCTTGCTTCAGGTAGGGAACCCATTTAGCCTTTGTAACTGGGGGGCTTGTTGAAGTAGGAAAAACATTTCTTGGGGTGGAAGTCCCCAGGTGGCATTGTCGGTTAGATACACTCGGGTGGCGATTCCTCCACTAGTGCCACCCGCTTTGCTGCACATACAAACAGGAGAGCAGTTAAACGGCCAAAGCGTATTTTAATGAAAGAAAACAACTTACAGGGCTTCCACGCCAAACAATGACCGACAGCACCTAATGCTGTCAGGAAACTTAAATTACTACAAATAAGATGCGCCTGTGGGGCTAATCCCCTACAGGTGCAACAGAAGAATGGGAGGCACGGAGCGCTCACCTGCCTGTGCATGCCGATTGTGACAAGTGCACCCTTCTATGGTAGCTGACAAAATATAATGAAGTCATTCTTACTCCATCTTAGGTTTATATCACTAGCGATGGACTGTAACATTTGTACCGCTGCTTATGTTGTGGAGGTGACCTGTAAAAAATGACCTTTAAATTTTGTGACCACCTCGAAGTACAAATTTCTAATGTTGACAGAATTTAGTCTCTTGACAGATGATACATCTGATGCTTTGTTCATGTGAGGCTGACAGGCCAGTATTTGAGTCTTGCATTTAAAACAAAAGCTGGTTAATCACGCTGTCACCTCTTTTCCAATGGGTAACACATTCATTAGCATTTTATAAATGAGTCCATTTTGAAGTAAAATTTGGAAACTACTACCACAGATATTACACAGGCACAAAACGGCTCACCCAGTCCAACAAGTTATATACAAATTTATTTAGGATTAGTGATTGAATGGACACATAAAGGTTAGCATAGCCTAGTTACGTAATGCTAGTTTGTTTTGGTAGTTTACTTAAGCCTTATATATTCCAACCCATGGAATCAGGTGGGCAGGTTAGTCTGGGTGTTGGACTCCCAGCCGTAAGGTCGTGGGTTCGAGCCCCAGAGTCAGCCTACCTGTAAGCATCCTTGAGCAAGATGCCTAACCCCTACCTGCTCCATGTAATAGAACAATGTAATTGTAAGTCGCTTTGGATAAAAGCGTCTGCTAAATGCTGTACTGTAACTGAATCATCCCCTTCTGAGACTCACATAAGTCCAGTTGTCACCAGAGGGGTCAAGTAGAGTCAGGGGCGGAACATGGAGAAGTATCTTCACAGTTCAGAAGGAAGAAATGCATTGGGTTGTTTTTGACACTTTCTGCTACCAACCTTCAAAATTCCTTTCATTAAGTTAGACATGAAAGTATTCTTGATCAGTGTGACACCGGACAAAAATAACAGCTACATGGGTAATGTGTTTTGTATGACTGTTTTATGGGGCATGTATACACCTAGTTTTGGGCAATACAGATTTGTGTGAAATGAATGGCAAACAGAGAGAACATTTTTATTTGAATGTTTTATACTAGTTGATCATTTGTAAAGAGTACAATATTAGAATAAGCTTCAACTCTTTGATCACCAACATTTCAAGCTACCAATGTCAGCACGTCTATCATGAGTCACAGAGGCGGACAAGGGATGATCATTTACCTGTCATCAGATCTTATTTAGCTATTACACCGGCCAAAAATGTATAACGAACTGAATTTCCTACACAATTATAAAAATTGTGTCAACTTCTAAAAATGTTCATGCAGTTCTCATAAGAATGTGGGCAAGTCTCTTAGAGTATGTCACATTTTGTTACCGAATATGTTTATTATACAAAATTCAACCAGAGATGGAGCACTGTAGAGTCACAAGTGTGGGCACTCAAAAGTGTTCTATGGAAATGGGTCTTAATGCAACATGAACTAGATTCACTGTGGGAGGTTGAGTAAATCAAACATAATCTCCAAGGTAAATCAGAAATCGCTAGCTAAAAGAAAGTCCTAAATCTGCAGGCAGCCTGCAGGCTTATACATACCTCTGACATATACAGTATTAAAACTCTGTAGATACACTTGCATTGCAAAATCTAAATGCATGTATAACAAAATGTCATTTATGAATATGATACAAATGAATCCTCCCTTGTAGGCTTATTGGTGGACTAATTATCAGACAATTTTATTTATTTAAGAAGAAAAATATTTAAAATGGCCATGGTCAATAATGAATTTAATATTTGACTTGGAATGGAATGATGTGAAATGTAAAAATTTCTAGGTGTGAAGACTGTCCTCTCTCAAGGTCCACAGTGAAATATTAATTGTGTGAATTGTGTGACTGGTAGTTGTTTAGCAAACCTAAAATTTCACTGTTAATCTGGAACCATGAAATGTTTCAGATTCGCTTTCTCTCTCACTCTCCCACTCTCTCGCTATCCTTCCCTCCCTCTTGTGTGTGTGTGGGTGTGTGCATGTTCATGTTCATTATTACAGGTGCTGCTCCCTGGTGTGCAGGAATCACCAGGTGCCATAGATTTTGTAATCAGCCTGGCCCTATTTCAGCCTGCTTCGCGGGGAGACTCACCGCCAGATTGTTGACCAAACTTTAACATTACGCCACCCCATCTGCTTTCCATCGCAGCCAGGACTGACGCTCTGCCTTCCCGACGCTCTGCTGCCCATTCCTTGTCTGTACCGTTGCCTGATCTACCGCCTGCCCGGAGTTTCTTGGAGTTCTGCTGCTTGTCCCTTGACTTTACTGTCGCCCCACTGCTTGCCTGCCTAACGACCCCTGCCTGACACCGGACGCTCACCTGCTGCCTTCCCTAACCTGTATATTCAAACTGTCATTGTCTGCGTCTGAGTTCCCCTGCCCTGCCAATTTGAATTAAAGTGTGTGAATGGCCAGGACAGAAAGAAATAACTATGTAAACTCAGGTAGACCAGAGGTGGCTAACGTTTTATTAACACGTTAACAAATCCAGCACAGTTTAGCATCCAGGTGTATAATCAGCAGAGAGGTTATAGCAGGGTTGCTCAGAAAAACACCACAAGCTTCATGTACATCAGACAGAGGGGAGCAAACAAATGATCTGTACAAATTGAGTCTGCTCAACACTGGGGACTATACATCAGTTTCTCTGAACATGAACCACACATTCAGTTGAAATACTGGATGCTGGGTCACAGGATCAGACACATTGGTTTTGCTTAAAACACGCCTCCCCTGAGAGGCCCTGAAAAGACTGCATGATGATACATTGAATGTCATACAGATACAGGCTTAATGTTTTACCATTTGTGATGTTAATGATATTTTTTCTTTTTAAATACTGAATGTCTGCTTTCCAACATTCTCAATGAAGAAACAGTAAAACCTTAGAAATGAACACCAAATTTAAAGGATTCTGCATTTATGCATTGGGTCAAAAGGTAAACAGCAAGTAACGTTTTTTTTCAGTTTCATGAGACAAATGGAGTAATGGAGGTGCTCCAGTGTTCCTGAAAGCAGAAGCTTTTCTGCTTTAATCATCAGAGATCTTTGTCTCATTTAAATAACTGACCAAGGCCACATTCACATTTACAGAAATAACCTGAAGTACATGAGAGATACCCTGTACAACTAGTCTTCTACTGCTGGCAACTGACTAGCACTATGGGTTTATTTATTGGCAACTTCTTTGCTTTAGGGCAAAGGCATTGCTGTACTATTGAGTGAATCGGTTGGCCTTTTTTGTCTGGTCAGTGTGCAAACAGCAAAAACTATTTTACCAAATGTGAAGCAATAGTGAAACAACAAAATAAACCACTAGTCTGACATTTCACCTGCTCTTTGCATTCTCTCCACACAGCGTGCACGGATGTAGACATCAACGTATACACATTTTTACAAGGGAACTTTTGGGAGTTATCCAAATTGTTGTGCTGTAATACAGTTGATCTCTGAAGTTAGACCTAAAACTATAGCATCGTATATCAGTAGATTTAGTGTTTAACAGTTCTGTGAGAAAAACAAATGGAACAAGCCCCTTAAATACATAACCTTCTTGGCATCTACAAAGCAATAATTAAATTTCCACCACCAAGTTTTAAACAGCTTAGTATTTGAGAATAGCTTTCAACAGCCCATACCGTATTAACAGGCTTATTTAAAATGGCTGTTCCATGTCTGAATACTTGAATGCTGGCCATTATGGTAAATCATTGCCTCTTATTTTAGAATATCTTGCTTTTTCCTAATTTTTTTTTGCTAATGTGTATGTGAGACTGTCACAGGACTTTTCTACGTTTACAAACTGCCTAGAAAATACAGTTGTGCTTCGGAAGGTGTCATGCACTGTTTATCTATCAAAAGCTGAACAGCGGCCATTGAGTCCTTGGCTAGTAACACATAACAGTTGAATAAGTTTCTTGCAGATGGCTAATTAAATATCAACATTCATTTCAGTGGGAGTGTATTTTACAAAGGGAATCATTAAATTATAAATCAGTGCAAATAAATGTACAAATGTAATCCTGAATAGAATGAGAATAAGCAAAAACATGTGCCAAGTAATGTCTTGAAACTTAACACAGCTAATGTTAAGAAGTATTTTACAATGATTTTGAGAGAGGGCACAGCAAAACAGCTATCTATCAGGTGGTGGTACTAGGGTTCTATTTCACATGAGGTATTGAAATAAATTGCCAACTTTACACACTATAGAAAATTCATTCTGCTTACGACACGGTGAAATCAAGCTGTTAGCAGTTAGGAAGTAAGTCATCTTAAAAATGAATAATTTAGACTTGAGTTAAATCCAGAATACCATACAGACACACAGCAGAATTTAATATCCTTCAATATTGAACATTTTTTAGAAAGCATTACTGGATGTAAAACCTTACAGACTGCAGAGAGCATGCTGACAGAGTCCCAAAACAATGAAATATTTCATTACATAATATTGAAGATTTAAGAGCTGGATAGGGAGAGAAGTTTTTAGGCGATGGTCCTATTGAATAATGAAACTTGTATTTTTATATATTCATTATACATTGTTATGGTTTGTTATAAGATGTTATACTTGTATGTACTTAATATGTTCTTTTCACATTTGAAACAGAGGGACTAGTTTATTTCTGTCACTCTGTAAGGTTGACGTCAGCGAGTTGTCAGTTCAGTTCTGTTTTCATTTATTTTTCCAGAAAGACATGCAATGAACTTCTTTTTCTTTACTTTGTTTTTCTCGTATAATTTCCATCACCCCTCTAAAGGGATCAGCATAGCCAAAATGATGTTTTGATGTATGTTAACAGTTATGTTAAATGTATTCATATTACATTTTGGTTTTTACCTGTTTCAATTGAGTTATGTTGTTCATAATAGTTTGTAAATGGAGCTGTGGTAGAGAGAGAAATAGAGAGGGAGAGTAGAAGTATAGAGAAGAAGACAGTTTATACATCTATCTACAAGAATGTATGCGTGTTCATGTGCGTATATTTATATATGTATGTGTATATCTGTGTGTGTCTGTGTGTCTACATTTTAGGGCATGTGTGCATGTACATAGCTTTGTATTCTGTAGATGTGATGTAAAGTCATTGTGTTCCCTGTGGTTTACACATAAACACAGCCAACACACTATGTGCACAAGCTGTCTAACCATGGGACACTAGTAGCCACTCAGGTTGTGCCATTTAGATATCTGCCGCCTTGGGTTTTCGCAGACCTCCCGCCAGTGGGCGGCGCCGGATGGGCAGGGGCTGTGCAAGCCCAGGGGCAGGCAGCCCAAAACTTCATTCTTGGTGGTCCGGTCAAAGTCGACCACCAGGAACTCTATGGAGATTTCAGGTAGTAGCTCAGGAGGAACATCGTAAATAAAAGATTCATTGAAAACAGGGTTGAGCGTGCATTTCTTGACGTGCGTCTTTTTCTTGGCAATGCGTTTACGGCCATAGAAAACGTTGACCTTCACATAGGGGTCTGAGGAGGGAAGATAGATTGTTAACAAGATATTGACACAAGAGACACAGCATAAAAACAACTTTTTATAATACAAAAAAGATAATCCACTTGCCATATTTCACTATGACAGTACTATGCAAATGTTCATATGTTGACATTCAGAATAATCCTTTTGTCCTGGTATTCAATGAACCAGATATTTTTATAGCGATAATAGTGATGTCTATTGCATGCCCATTGTATGATTCTATTGTATTGTCCATTTTACCATAACTGGATAAATTTGCCCATGACAGAGAACATGCAACATTTTCTGAGTCACAAGCTTATTGAGTTACTCTATATTTTCTTTAGTTTGAAAACATACCATTCCTATGGGCTGAATACTGAATACTATACTGTTTTTTCTGCAGTCTGTAAGACTGAGTTGTGTACACAAAATATGTCACATTGTGAATTGTTACATATTGTTATATAAATAAATTATGTTTACTGTTTTGATGAGGAATAGATAAAATGGCTGTCCTGTATGGGGCTAAAAGCATCAAGCTAAGGTAATTACTGTTAAGCACGCCCGTTGTCAAGAGAGTATTTTACTCCCCAACTCGCCAGCATAATTGCCGTTCTACTGTTAATACATTGATAATTATGATGTTTTTGTGTACTGGACTGGGAGCTATGTTGAAGATAGTACGTACTTGCAGACAGGCCGGTGATGTCCATCTTGGGGAGGTGTCTTGCTTTTAGCACCACTACGCTGAGGCGATGTGACACTGGCTGGTAGGACAGAGACACAAGCAGCTCCCCGCGACTCTCACACTGAGACACACACACAAGCAGCACACAAGTAATTCAGTTGTTTTGATAAATAAATCACATGTATTTAAAACCTTGATTTATAGTGATTATAGAGGACTGTACATGCCTTGTTGTATGTCTGTCTGTCTGCCACAAAGGCTCAGGCAAGTTGAAGTTACCGGTCTTAAATCTGACCATGCTGTTACGGATAATGACACTCTACTCATGCTGGAATGAAATGTCGCCCTTCTACCCACTTCATGCTCCAGGATTTGATCTGAGCTTCCCTTCTCATTGCAAATATCCAAATAAAAAATGAGCAACAAAAGCCCACAACTCCCTTTCTCACCTGCATATTTCTCTTTGTGATTGGCTGATTAAGGTGGACACGCCCTGTGCTCGGGTCAACCCCCTTTAATGGCACCAGGGCCTCTCCGATGACATCATCACGGGCAAAGCGGTCAAAACTGAGCACCAGGAAATGGAGAGTGAGTTCGGGCAGTGAACTGTAGGCCACACCATAGAAGGTGAAAGTCTCGTCAAAGAGCGGCTCCATGGTCTTCCTCAGAACACGGGTCTTGACGCGATGCTTCTTCTCCGGAAGGATGGTCATTTTCACATAGGGGTCCGAGCTTCCCGCCTGCTCGTCCATGGCTGGAAGGCCGTGGGCCCCTATAATGGTGACCACCAGGGCTTTCTTGGGGAAGTTGTAGTCTACAGCCAGGCTGATGGAGCCAAGGCTGGGCTCAGGCTGGGCCGGGGGGTCCGGGTGGGAGGAGGCGGGGGTGAAGGGTGAGCTGGTCTTGCTGCTGTTTTCACTGCTGCTAGCTGAGCTGCTATCCAGGCAGCAGTAGTCAGCACGGACGGGCAAGGCTCTCTCCAGCCGGGCCTCAGCCCCAGTTTGGGCGGGTCCTGCAGTGGGGGCCAGCTGGCTCATTTGAAGTGGTCCCCGGACGTCCAGGATGTTGTTCTCAGCATCCACCAAAACCAGGCCCCTCCCCCCGGACCCACCCCTCTCCATTTCACGGCGGGGGACCTGGCGCCCAGCTCTGCGGACCCCGCGCACGATCCTTTGACTGCTACTGAGGGATTCTGGGTAGATGCTAATGCCTTTCAGCATGTGGATGAACTTGTAGGGTGGATCCTCGGCAGAGTCAATGTAGCGGTCACCATGGAGCTTGTAGTGTTGTGAAGAGCGGAGGTAGCGGCGCTGACAGAAGGACCAGAGCAGAACCAGGACGACCACCACTAGAACCAGAACCCCCGCTCCAATAAACCCCGCCAACACAGGGGACATGTCTGACAGAGATAAAAAGAGATAGAAAGAGCAATCAAAGCACAGTACACTGCTTTTTCACCTCAGTCCTTTCACACATGATCTGAATTAGGAATTACAGGGATCACATGTACATACAATAAAAGCTTTTTTTTTTATGCCTGGTGCACACTACAGGATAATTTGTCTTATTTTGGGCCAGATATGCTCCTCCAGATATTTGCAGGAATGTTCGATCAGATCATTTGCCCAGATTATCCTTTAGTGTGAGGTGTTAACAGACAACATTTTAACCCTCACGATTGACTCAGGGTCGCCCTAATTTAGGACCCTATGGAAGGGGACCAGCGCTGGAATCGTGACCAGAAACCTGCAATAGCCAATAGCAGCTAAGTAGACAGGGAAGTGGAAGTTGTAAATTCTGCAACTGACCCATACTACAGCTTAATCTAAAAAAGGTTTCCTGACTGTTTCCTCCATGTTTGTTTGGCTCTAAAGTGGGGATGGGCTGAATAATAACCTACTAATCAACAGATATTTATTAGTAGTCATGTTTTTTTATTTTTTGGAGGGTGTGTCTATGATAGAATCACACACAATTTAATATTTATTCGAATCAAAGTCACTATGAAATCCACTGTCATTTGAACTGGGGGTTGAAATGACAATCCACTGTCATTTTGAACTATGGGTTTACATTTTACAATAGCAAAAACATTTGTGCAGCAAGTGGAGGCCATACAATGGCAGCGGGCAGGTGAAGCGAGGTGTGGAATTGTGTGAACCTATTCTATTTACACATAAGGCATATTTTGGTTAAACTATCCCCAATTGAATGGATTTGCCCCCCTTTGCAGGCTCAAGCAAGCTAAAACCCACATGGTAGCAAAAACTAATTAGCAGAAATTGTTAACAAGTTAGAAATTATCTAAACACACTTTGCTGTAGACTACTGTAGCCTACAGTAAACCAAAACTTTAGTTTCTAGATTATAATTTTACAGATGTACAGTATGTTGAAAATGTTTTTGGGAGATGTGATTGGTCATTGGAAACACATCATTCAATATTCCCTATATTTTGTTGTTCAGTGAAATCATCCCATATGAGCAGTCAACTCATTTAATTAAAGTTTAATTAGTAACAAAATATATTTTTTTATTTCTTTTGGAAGCATTTAATAATTTCCCATTATGTCTACTTATGATAAGGTAAAAGGTTTATGTTTTTGTCTCCATATGATATGGTTAATATATCCAATGCAAAAAACATCTACATGATAATAGTATTAATATTAATCTGCATATATTTCCGTTAATTCACACAGAAAGTTTCCACCTCTAAATATTCCCCAAAATGTGCAACCCTAAAGAAATCCCTTAAATGCGCCACTACAGTGCTCTGCAGCGAGACAGATCTGTATTTTCATGGTGTACGCAGAGACACACTCCCTTATTCATTGCCATCGTAAAGAGAGGAATACAGCACTCTAGAGAGAGGCCAAAGCGAAATGGACCTTTTTCTGAACGAGCCATGCATTACACCTAAAGAAAACCCATTGCTTTGGTGATGAACGGTGTTATGAGAGTTTATGCCAAGCAGCATCTTGCAATCTATCACTAGCTCAGCCCTCGCCAAGGGGCACGTGGTCAATGTTACTTTCACCTGAACACGTGGACATGCTTGTTTTTTCTTCAAGAACTGGAAACTAGCATGATAAGACAGACAGATGTTATTTCTTATATGAACCGTTCTAATACATTTAGTTAAATAGTCATTCATGTTACGTGTTTGTTTATGTTACTGATGACGTCGGTCTAATCAGCTTGACTAATTGTCTTTACAGGTCGACTACTGAGACTACTATGTTATGTCATGATGGTTCGCCCAAATTTCTATGAGATTTAGGTTGACAGAAGAGTCTGGACTCTTATCGGGGCCTTGAGTATAATCATGTATAAAAGTATGTGATGCCCCCCTCTTACTTTCATTATGTGTGAAGTGTTCTATATTTTTGAAACCCCTAAACCAGACTTCAAGAGAGAATTGAAGATTCTCTACATTTTATTTAACTTTCACAGTGTATTGTCACAATACCAGTGTATTTGCATACAAATAGAATGGTGGTACAACTTTAGCCAAATATAGATTCTCTCAACTGGTATTATGCACAGGAGTCTTGCAATTGCATAAGATATTAGATTTTAACACTGCAATGTGTGTTTGAACAGGCTGAATTTGTGACTGAATTTATCAATAGGATAAAGAGACAGAGACAAAAACAGAGAATTGAAGGGGAGGCGGAGGGAGGAGGAGAAAGGAGCAGAGTTGTCTTTGTTTGGCCAGTACAGAACAGAAGAGTGTTGTTGGCCTGCACTCTCTCAAGAGGCCACGCTGCTGTAACCATGACAATCACTTACATTGGAACGCATGGACGGATGCATGCACGTACGCACACACTAAGAGAGATCACTCCTTATTTGTAGCTTGTAGTATTGAGGGGGATAAAATTATACCCGTGTGTCAATCTAATGGCATCTCTCTTAATGTAATAAACTCTTGATTGGTTGTGTCTCTTAGAGTTTACCTCTGTATATCTAACTGTACATTCATCTGCCTATCTATCTAACTACCTGTTAGGCTGTCTGTTTGTTATTCCTATGTGCTGCTGGGGCAGGCCAAGCCAGTCGGATGATGTAATGATTTAGAAGTTGCTGAAAGCCAGCTGAGACCGTTGCTTGGCAACACTACCAGGGTTGGGGGTGTGGGGGACTAGCAGCCTTTTGCTAGCCACCTTCTACCACCAGTACACCACCACCCCCTGTTCCTTCTTAGCTAAGAAAAGGTGACCCTCTGAGGTTAAAAAGAGTGCCGTCTTATTTTAAAGTAAAGATTATAATCATATTTCCACTGTAAGAATGATGTAAGAATAGCTGTAATCATAATCCAATAAAAATAACCCCTCTTGTTTCTTTCAATCCTTTTTATGAATTGCTCTCCATTAGTCTGCAAGCATTTTGCAATATTGTCCAAAAGGCTCTTTAGATTAAGATAGCATATCATTAGTTCCCCTGATTTGCTAAGATTCTAAGATAGTATAGCCTAAGCTACATTCCTAACTAAGAATTTATACACATGTCTACATAGTTTCTAATAGTAGCCTAATACTTTTGAATAAGTTCTGTTGATTTTAAATTAATGTCTTCTTTTGAAAAACATTTTATAGACCTAATTCAACTTTTAAAAAGGACATTGGGTGAGGCCCATGGTGAGGCCTTGCACTTTACTGTCATAAGAGAGTTTCATAATGAAATGTGGCTGCCAATAATATGTTGTCATGCACATTTCATACATAGCAGCAGGCCCCATGATCCAGTGTCTGTCAAAAAACAAAGGACAGTCCGGGCTATAGACATGACGTCAACCAAACCCACCCATTTGCACGCGCACGCACGCCGATGGCCACGAGGAGAGGCGCGCGCTGATGCGTCTCAGATTTAGATGAGAACGCCCAATTTGATTTGAATCAAGCATTTAAATGGCTATGGCTTGAGCAAAAATAAACTGCGTAGTTACAAAATGTAAATCAACCAAATGAATACATAAAATAATAGTCAATTATTATAGAAAAACCACATAGCATATATCAGAAACTGGATGTAAAGCAGCAATTAGGCTACCTTATTTTCAATAATATGCCCAATAACAATAATGTTTATTAAATACATTAAATTGGCTTGGCTTTGGGAGGCCTAAATTGGCATATATTCATAGGTAGCCTATCCTAGCAAATTCCTATAGGCCCAAGTCTACAATTGTCTTTGGTCAACAATTGTAACAATTTAAAAACAACAGAAAAAGGTCTTCGTTCATAGCCCATACAAATAGTAAGGACATGTTTCGTATTTTTGGTTAAATGTATCGCTACTGCCAGAAAAACAGATGGGCCTGCTACTCACCATAGGCGGGTCGTAGTTCGGTGATCTCGGCCATTTTGTGAAGCTTACCAGGATGCGGTCCCGACCGACTAGAGAAACGGGAAAATTACAGATGTCCGACTATCTATTTAATATCCATGGAGAACCAGCGACGAGTTAATGACAAAACACACCTAAGTGTTTCTGGAAAATACGTCCATGTGATTATTTACACAAGCAGTTGTTCCGTCTGTATATTGCCAAGTGTTCTGCCGCGCGCAGTGATGCTCGTGCTTGGATGCAGGGAGGCTGCGCGAAAGCGCTCGTGTTGAGACTGGTCCTCGCGGGATGAGAGGCACCGCCCTCTGCAGCCTCAAAACGCTTTGACAGAAGTTAATAGTAGCCTACTACTCTGGATAATGAAGGAATAATTATAAAATAAAAAAACTACGTAAAAAAGTATTTTTACGTAATTCAACTTAATGGGCAGCTTGCTAGCTTGTGTGGCCCTGAGGTGTAATTTTACCATTGTTTAATGCATTTTTTAAATGTATAACAAGTGCATAGGTTTACTGTAGGTTGACATTTGGGACAGCATTCTCTGCTACTGCCGATACCCTTGCTGCTACAAGCTATGCATACTTACGGACATGCATGTGTATACATAATACGGACAGTATTTGACAATAGGATATTTGAGACAATAATGTCAGCTACCATAACATAATCGAGAAGCATTATCAGCAGATGGCGCTCTATGCATTATTCTAGAGTATCAGTAGCTGGCGCCTGTAGTGGAAGAAGACGTTGTCCTGAGTAAGTCAGTGAGACCTCACCTCAGTAGGCCTACGTGATGAGCGTGTTTGACCTAAACTGACCTAAACTGTTTTGAATACATTCCCAATAGGTAAACCGGCTATAAACAGAACCCTATTAGTCAATATTAGTACAATAGAGTAAAGCCTTAGTTTTATTTAACTGTATGCAGAGACATTGAATTTGACCGTAGCTGAAAATTTGTTAGAACATTTTGCTTTGGTTCTGAGTTTAAAATGACAATCAAAAGAAGTCCGCTAGCTAAAAGACCGGTACTTTTCTTTGTGGGCTAAAGTAAACTGAATGATTAAACAGCGTTATATGTTTTAAGAGATTTAAATTGAAATTTAAAGCAGTAGTAGTGTGCCAGTGTCAAACTGGCGGGATAACTAATTACAATTACATAGATTGGTATGCTAAGCCTAATCGTCGCTACAGTAGCACAGTGGTCTATGTTGTTTCTATGCTATGCTATCTCTTCAAAGTCATTGGGTTAAATCGTTGTGTTAAAATGTCGTTTTCAAAATAAGAGTTCACACAATATTCATTGTTCATTCTTTCATTGTTTCTGTGAGCACACTGTAGAAGAGAATTACAATGACGGTAGGCTATAAAATGATGTTGGTTCATAAGTGTAACCGATCGAGTCCCGCACCGGACTCGAACCTAGATCCCCGGCGTGGGAGGCGGACGTGTTAGTAAAGGAGGCTAAAACCCAATGGGCCCTAGCGTCTGTCACTCTGTTTACTCTGCACAGCGCAGCACCTTGCTGTACCACTGGCCTCCGTTACATAAGCATAGAAGTATAAAATGGTAATAAGACATTCGTTTATTCAAGATGTTAATACTATTATACATACAGTAGGCCTACCATAAGAGTGTTCAATACTTACTGATTTGTGTTTTCTTGTAAACTAAGGTATTCCATTGCTTACTGGTCGATACCTGAATTTTACAGCTAAACTGTTGTTTACTTGGAATCCCTGAAAAAATAAGAAATTTGAGCACTTACCTTGAAAATAAACTGGAAAAGAGAATTTAGATTATTGTAGATAGTAATGGGTAATTATGGCATTTTGTATGAGTTGTCAATGGCATTTAACTGTTTATTAAGAATAAGGTAGAAAGGATACACACCAGTAGGATAGCCTAGTGGAAGTCATCAATACGTGATGAGTGAGTTTGAGTATAGGCATGAGATGGAGAGCGCTTCTGACTTAAACTGTTTTTTAATACAGTCCCAACATGTGACCTTTTAAAGAACCTTAAAAATATGTGTTGCATCAGAGTAAGCTACGTGTCATTCGTGGCCTTGTAACACTAGCAATGGAATGGTTCGCTATATTCGTTCAATTAACAAGACGAGTTCCACAACATTGTTCATGATTATAATGACACTATTTTCATTATGTCATTTAAAGTTGGGGTCAGAACATGTCTTTCATCAGCGGCTCACTCCATCACAACAAAAGATGTAGGCCCTATACTTTGAGAGAATTTTCTTCCGTTTGTATAAGAAAGAATAACGTCTGAGAATCCTGTGACAGTAACATTTAATAACATGAAAAGGTTTTTTTATTTAAAAAGGAAATGGCATTTCACTTATAGAAATTATTGGTAGGGACAATTTCATGGTCCCTTAATATTGGTAGGGACGTCCCTATCACCACTACCCAAACCTACGCCTGGTATAAACCAACCCAAGGAGTAAATCACCCTATAGAGTAGGGATTCAATTTTGAATGTGTGATATCCCAGTTCTTAGGTAGTCTACAGTGGGCCTATGTAGGATTTAGGGGGGATCTATTAGCAGAAATGGAATAAAGTATTTATAATTATGTTTTCATTAGTGTATAATCACCTGTAACAACAAATCATTGTGTATTCGTAAGCTTAGAATGAGCCCTTCATATCTACATAGGGAGGAGGTCCTCCTCCACTGGGCCCGCTATGTTGCGCCGCCATGTTTCTACAGTAGCCCAGAATGGACAAACCAAACACTTGCTCTAGAGAGTGGCATTTGCAATTTTATGTGGAAGTGGCAGCCTGACAGTTAACAAATTCAACAGTTTAACAGCCAAAAAAAGCAGAAATAAAATAGCTCACTCAATATTTACATACAAAGTCTATTTATTTTCTATTATTATTACTGAGATCAAGGCAGTTATTACTGAGTTTAAGGCAGTGGTCGCTATACTGTCCAGCAAAGTGTTTGACAAATTAATATAAGTACCCCCCAAGCTGCTTTTACAATGTAGCTGGAGAAGCTGGAGTGGTTTTGATATTGCACACGGTGGTTTTGATATTGCACTCACCGCCCTCTGCGAAAGCAGCAACTGATTGTTACAGGCTGCAAATCAAACAACTTTAAGTAGCTTGCAAAGATGTTCGTAGCCTATTACATGCTATGGGTTATGACACATTTTCTCGTGCAACAGTTCATGGATGGGTTACAGTATTCTGGACAGACCAGCCGAAAACAGGCCAAAATAGGTCCTCAATTCAGAAACATTTGTGATGCTATAGCCACATCCATTATTGCTTTAAGCTTCTTTTAGGTGGGTGAAGCCCTTTCTTGCATCCAGCTATTCTACACTGCCCTTTACAAATAAAAATAAAATTCAAGACAGTCTCGCTGTTGGTCTCCACACTTGTGTTTGAGGGTAGTGTAGCCTAAAGCTATAATTGTTGTTAAACTCATCACTCTGTAGCTTCCTTACCTCAAATAGTCCTGACGCTGGGGTTCGGTAGCCTATTCGGTAAAATAGGCTACTTGATCGTTCTCGGATCAGAACCAGATCTGCGCATTAATAAGCCTTTGACTTCCATCCTTTCTGAAAAACATACTTCTGTTTCTACAAAGATGATCACCATCTCTTTTAGTTGCAAATTATTTTTTTTTAAGTTAAGTTTTCTCTTTTATCCTTTATAAAATCTGTATCGTACAAAACCGTATAGCCTACACTACCAGAGGTGGTAGAAGTAGGCCTACACACTTTCCATAATTAAGTAGCCTTAAAATGCAAATATTGAAAAAATTATGTTCAATATACAAATAGGCCTATTTATAAAAGTAGCCCCCTTAAGAAGGCCAAGAAAAACAAATGGTAAAATAGTCTTGACCTCAAATCAATGTCACTTGAGTGGCTTCTCTACTGCAGGACTTGGGGCACTTACCAGGTGGCACTGGCACGAACGATTACAGAAACGGCCACCTAATCGGCCTGTTCAGCCTTTCCGTTTCCATTGTGGTGTGTGAGCTACGGACCTACAACGTTGCCTTTGCTCTTTGATCTTGAAGTAAATTCCAAGCACGGCTAAATAATTATACATTTCTCCAGCGGCAGCATGCCACCATTAACATTACAATGTTAACCAGAGATTTTCAAGACAATGCTAGGATTAGGCTACCTCCAGTCAACAGTTGAATGTTATTCTAAAATTGCAAAAAAATTAATGACTTTATTGACAGCTGTAATTACTTTTTAAATGCATATATTGACGCTTGTTGTTGTCTTCACGTGGCGTTTAACCAATAAAGGGCCGAACCCTGTCCAGTAGTTTTCAGAGCCGTTTTAGAGGGGGCGGCACCAAAGGTGGGCTTCCACTGCAGGAACCAACCCTTTAGGAACTCTATAATAAAATGGTCACTAGATGGCGTGGCATCTATACTGCAATAATTTCAATGCCAGTTAATTCAGGAACGCGTTCGCGTGTTTGGCTTATAAGTAAACCATCTCCCACGTGGGGTGCGTTCTTGTGATTGGCTAAAACAAGGGATACATCTGATTGGTTGAAGATCATTCCTTGTTTAAAAAAATGCATTTGTGTGTTGAGCCAAGTCAGGGGAGTCTCAAAATTCACACACAAATGCTGTGAAGTTCAAACTGCAAACAGTTTGTAAATCAAGATATATTTGTGTGTGCATCAGAAATATATTTCTGAATTTTGTGTGTATTTCTGAATTTTTTGTGCATTTGTGAATCTTGTATGCATTTGTGAATTTTTTGTGCATTTGTGTATCCTGTGTTTGTATTTATGAATCACGTGTGTGCATGTATGAATCCTGTGTATGCATATGTGAATGTAGTGTGTGCATTTATCTTTATTGAGACTCTTTTAGCTCCATACGAACTTGAGGAAAAACACAGGCAGGCGTGGAAGCGGCAAACGCATTAAGCCAATATTTAATTTAAAAAAAGTAGAACACAGCGTCTATATATATTTAAACAACAGAAAACATTAAGGAGAACTTAAATACAAGCCCGTAAGAGATCAATCTGTCCATATGTCTATACTGTGTATACACACACACACACGTGTCAGGGACATGGCCAACAAAAGGCAGGTCATGTAATCATGTTTCTGAAGTGCAGTGCAGGCACCACTGGAGTGGACACAGCTGCAGAGAGGGCTCCTCTAAAGTTCTCTCCTGATGTTTATTCCCTGGCTTCTGGTATTTCCCCAGCAGGTTCTACATGCTCCACATCAGCTTCAAGGATCACCATTGTCCATGCAGATGTTAGGATGTCATGGCACAATAGGCGATGACCTTGGCAGCAAATGCTGTGCTGACATCAAAGGCCTTGGAAACAAAAAGGGACGGCCAAGCGAGTCTTCATCATTCCAAATGATGTTCCTGCCTGGGACAACTTACTGTTGAATGTAATATGCTTGTGTTTTGTAGGATTTGAAATGTCCTAGACAGAAGTCAGCACTGAGGGTGGGGAGGCCGCAGCAGCATCATGTGCCAGCGAGTAAATGACTATTTGACTTTAAAAATAAAAATGCACAATAAAATATACATCAAATCAAATGTATCCTTCCTTTCTTTGTCTTCACGTTATTAAAAACCCTGCTTTAAACTATTCATGTATATTGTGTGACAGAATGTGCTCAACTTTATCAATATTATCACATATTGCTTAATGAAAATGTTTAGCTTGTTTTATAACTAAAGTAAATGTTTATATAAAAAAAGAAATTGTAGCTATGAAATTACATTAGTTTAGTTGAAAAGTGTAAATAATGACGGACCTAATAAAGTGGACAAGCTATAACTACATTTTTCAGTAATTTTCTACCCCGCGGTAAAGTTGGTTATATATTCAATATTAGAAATTAAAAAATAATGTATCTGTCACGATCGGCGTGCACAGACCCGCGCACGCTCCGTGCCTCTGGTCCCGCTGTGCTGTGGAGGATTAGCCCCACACAGGTGCGCCTTCTTTACCCCTTCGGACCCTGTGTCCATTGGAATGGTCATGACATATTTTTGTCTCTAAACCAATAAATACTCTGTAATTTA
>JAODLI010000008.1:5231766-5252067 GCA_027575585.1 Percopsis omiscomaycus | reverse complement strand
AAAGCATTGACTTCGGTAACAACATTTTCCCAGCTTTGGCTTTGGTTGGATCTTAAGCGCAAGGTCGGTTTTTAAGTACGGAGTCTGGAGAAGAGCTTTTAAGAGAACTCCCAGCGTACAGAGCCAGGGTTTGTGCTTGGTGGGTGAGAGATGGGAGAGCCGGGAGGCCCAAGGGGGAGTTTGCAGGTGGGGGCTTTAAGTGTATAAAGGTTAAAGTCAGCACCACTAATAGGGGCTCTTTGCACATGCTGAGTTGGTCTGGTCCTCTCCTCCCTCTGTCTGTTAGCACCCTGGATCCCCTGAACACACACACACACATGGTGTGGTCTGTACAGTACAGTATTTCTTGATTCATCTACAATGTGACTGATAACGCAACATTGAAATACATGTAGGAAAAGTTTGACTTCAGTCAAACACCTGATTTCACTGATTCTTTGTTTGTTCAAGCATTCCTGATATAGTCCGTTGTATGCACCTGTCTTTTAGCACATGGTTGGAGACCGTTGGAGTTACATTTGTAGAACTCAAACATAATAGTACCACCCAGAACACTGCATGTTGATAGTGTTGCGAAATTAACATAGAAATTAAGCATCCAGTGTATACAAATGTTAATTGTGTCACTTTTATCTACTGAAATTAGCGATGATCCTATACAAGTGTTTAGCATTTGTCTCAAGGTTTAATTTAATAAAAACAGTAGCCTATTAAAAATAGTTTAATAGCCTATTTACAGTGTATTTATATTATAAGATAAATCGGCCTTTAGCCTCGAAAATACAATTTCTTAGACTTTATACTGCCGCCTAGTGGTGTAGATGCAGTTTTGCAAATACTAATCCTATGGGTAAACATGGTGATCTCTGCCAGCAGTAGGTCCCTCTAAAAACAAAAAATAGCGAATTTTCAACCTACAAAACAATTTAAGTGCTATGATATATATTTAATAGATATTTACAATAATATATGTGTATCTTTATGTAGAAAGTCCTTTTTGGTCCAAAACATCGTTTAGGTCACCTTTAATTGTACAAGTAATTAGTCAGTTAACTGACAGTAACATTGCTGTGAGAATGTTATAATCATCAAAAGAAAAAATATAGTCATTTTTAATTCACAAATAGTGTTCAAAAACTCATTGTACTTAGTAATTTCACTTTGAACCGAGGGGATAAAGCATAAAGTTTCCTGCCAGAAAAAGCATCACACAGTGCTCTCTCTCTCTCTCTCTCTCTCTCTCTCTCTCTCTCTCTCTCTCTCTCTCTCTCTCTCTCTCTCTCTCTCTCTGTCTCTCTCTCTCTGTCTTTCTCCTTGCCAAGGTGAAAATCTGTGGAGCTGAAGTGGCGAGTTCTGAAGTTGAGGTCAAACTAATAAAAGGACATAGAGGTGAACTCCACAGTCTAACATCCAGACAGTTCCCATGTCTTTGCCATATTTAGCAATAGGACTCTTCGCACGTCCCCCAAACCAACCAACCCCCCTAGGGGTCCGACAGGGGTCGTTCCACTTCGGAGGACCGCCACACAATTACAGCTCTGCTCCTTAAAGAGATGTACGGAAGGGTCAAACCACAAGGGGCACGGGTGTTTTTCAAAGCTACATCCCACTGTTAGCTTTTAGCACCACGCCCCGTCGCTAAAAACAGCCCGCTGCCTGTGTGATGCTGCAAAAAGGGTTAGGGTGTTGCAGGCTTTTGATGCGCATTAATCTGTTATTCCGACCACCGAGGTCCTCAATTATTCAGAAGCTCGGCCAAGTCTAACAGTCCCATTTAAAGATGTGACACTTGTTTGACCAGCTCAATGTCCAATATTCATGTACAGACAGAAGACACAGCCAGCTGTGTGACATGTGTAAAATGGATATGCTACTCTTCTACTGAAGCTTTGTCCCAGGTGTTGCTCTGGTCCTCTATTTTAATTAAGGAGGATCCAAACACTAAGAAATAGCAAAATTATTTGCAGGGATTTAGCACTGTGATGACAATTACCATCTTTCATTCTTTCACACTTCACCCAAGATAGCCATGGTGCAATTCTTCTGTAAATTACTCTCTAGCTCTCTATAATGCAAGGTCTGAGTTATTAAGTTTATCGTCACAGAAATACAGTTGTTATCGTTAACACTCTTACTGGCGCTTGCTTGTCATGTTGGTAAAACTAAAGATGTCCCACTTTTACCACCTCAGCCTTTATGCAACTAGAAGCCCATAAAGTTTGACCATCACATCCAGATTATGAGCTGTGTCCTTGTGTAGAGTAAAATGAGCCCCACACACTCTTCCTCTCTGTGTTTTGAGCTCCATCAGCCCCCTGATCCGTTACATCCTCTACCCACACCCACCCACCCCCTTCTCGGTCTGACCTCTCCCTCCTTGAGGCCCCTGTAATCCCGTGGAGTATGGGGCAAACAAAGTGGAGGCTGGGGAAATCTTATGGCGAGGAAAGTGCACTGTCATATGCCCTGCATAAGTATGCAATGACTAAAAACCTACAACTACATCTCTTGGGTTGGGTAGGACACTAAGACATAGAGTAGAAAATATGATGAGGATAAGTTTCCAAGTTTATTTGTCAAATACACAGACAGAGCGGCAGCAATGAAAGGTAATGCTTGGTCATAGTGCACAGCTGACTGCAAACACAAGACAATCCATATACATGGTGGTACAAAAAAAGTTCAAATAAGAGTAAAAGTAATAGTAAAGTAGGCTAGCAGTAAAAAGATTAAAACCGACAATGTATGTGTGTTTCCAATAGAATAGAATATGTCGGTATTTTTAATGTTTATAAGAATATAGTAACTTTAAAAAATAATAGGTGAGGTACTTAGAAAGAAGATGTGATCTTGCAATGTAACTTTAGTTATTTAGTAAAATACAGTATTTAGCTCTATGAGTGGTGATGTCACCTGTTATAGCACAGAATGCTTTGCTCATGATGACTGTGATGTATGGCCGCTTCAGCTACTATCGACAAATGTACGTCACTTGGGATAAAAGCGTCTGCTAAATGAACGAAATGTAAATGTAAATATAAAATGTTACATACAAGAGATACTAATATGACAGTGGAATAGGATTATGGAGTTTATTTGTCATCTGTATTCCCATCTTTTCCTCTCTGAGACATTTTGTGAAAAAAGAAATCTATTTAGTAAAACTACTTTGTTGATAAACTGGACTTGACTTTGCCTTAACAGGGGGAGGGGGGGGGGTGAAGAGGGACTGGTGGGGGTGGGGTGGATTGTGAGTAAAGATGAAGCCATGCATTTGAACTTAACCTGGCTGTGGCCCGGGGCAGACACAGCAATTAGCACCAGAAAGCAGCTTCAAAAGGAACAGCGCAGTGTGAAGCTGGTCTAATTAGTCATATGAATGGAGGCAAGCAGCCCATGCTGCATGCCTGAGGTTCTGCAGGAGGAAGTAGTGTGTGTGTGTGTGTGTGTGCGTGCGTGCGTGCGTGCGTGCGTGCGTGCATGCGTGCGTGCGCGCATACACAAGACTGCTATATTATACTGCACTAACAACAGTATAACAGTATGCGTAAGAGTACACACTAACTGCATGTCAAATTTGTGTTTAAAACAAAGTCAATGTTGAAACTGTTATCACATTAAAAAAAATATCCAGAAAATACATAGGTAGTCATTGCTCTACTGAGGCCTTATGTTTGTCTGAGAATGTCAGCAGTAAGCTTTAAAACCAATGTAGGCTAAATGTAGACAAATCAATGGGAATGCACAAAGCATTCATCCATGGCCTTTTCACCCAGCAGGTGAATATTGTGATGTAATATGCAGAGGGCTGCTTGATAATGGGGACTTACATTGACCAGTAAAACGTATGAACTTGGATTAAATGTATTCTTACATAGGCAAATAGTCGCCCTGCTGAATGGCCTGTAATCTGGTAAAAAAAAACGCCTTGGAGGTGATCAGGGTCAGGTCGGCATTCGGTCACAACAATAGCCATTTCATTACGGGGGCTCCAACAGCCCGGGCTAAAATTCAATCAACTAGCGATTATTTTTCCTCAATTCCCACTCTGCTGGGAATCGGTTGACGGTCCTTGCTGACCTTTCCCGCTACACCCATTTATCCATGGGAAATAATTGTTAAGACTGTTTCATCGTCATATCCCTGAGTGGTGTTAGGGTATGGGATATATCATTTATCCTGTTATTACAGATTTATCTCAGCAAGAACCTGCCCGCAAATGGAATGAATTCCGCCGTGAAAGCCTCGGGCAGGTGACTTGTCAACGTGGAGACTATAAGCTCGTTAGAACATATGGATGGAAGGATGGATGGGTGGAAATCTGCAAATGCCTAAACTGAGGTGTTTTTGTAAATGCGTCACATTTATTTTTTGACAGATTTTCGAGTGACGTTTGGAGATCTAGCATGTCTCCATGCTACAGTAGTGCAAGTCTTAATATAAGTACAAGTCATAAATTCTTCTTTGATAATATAATAACATGAAGATAAAATTTTTATTGGCTACTTTTAAAAGTAGCCTATCTTTAGCCAAATCCATCCATAATCGCCGGACCCCTATGATAGGCCTATATCATTTTAAGTGGCCTAAAAATAATAATGACGGCCAATATGTCAAGGTTATCGTGCAAGAAAGTATTTAGATAAATGTAAACATGGCGTGCAGAAAGGATTAAACTTTCAGATCTTCAGACGGATAAAATATAGGCCTATCTGAAAACGCTTTTTTTCACTGGGGTGTTTTTTTTTAATCAGGCCATAACCCCACCTTATTACCATAGAACTAGGCAATAACGTTATAGAGTTTTGCCCCTTTATGCTTGCATGTGTGCACAGTGAGTGTTTATCTGGACATAACAAATGAACCAAAAATATTTTTGGTACTACAACAAGTTGTATTTAATGCTAAATGTCTAGTTAATCCTTTTCCAGAAAGGCTCTAAATAGCTTCGTTTTCCTTTCCCTGTCAGGTTGGCTGTTACTTTAAAGGCCGCCTTTTGACCGTACACACCGGCCCCTAAAGTGTGAATGCTATTCAGTAAGGAGTTACGCTTAAGTGGGAAAGCTTTTAGCACATTATCCGCTGGCAATTGCGAGGTAATCTAATTGAGCAGCACAGGTCCATTATTAAATATCTGCAGCGGTGGATTTGCATTCAGGAGCTATGCGTAATAGGTTTAGTGCTCGGTGGCTCTCCGTGGCTTGTGTTTATGTAAGCGTCCCTCTCTCGGGGAGTGAGTGACATTGAGAATAGGAGGTGATCCATCCATCCATTCATCCATCCATGATCCACCCCATCCTGCGGAGAACTGGGGAGTCAGCGCTTTCTGAGTCCAGCCTATTTATATAGTCTACGCTAGCGACGTGCGTCAGTGCGCCAGGAAGGAGCGAGTAGATGAAAAGACCGGATCCCAGCATCCCCATAGAGAGATGGATGGATAATGTTGGTATGACAAGAAATAAGAACCTGTCTGGAGGCTATAGATAATTAGACATTTAAAATGTGAAGAATTCAAACAAATTAAAATGTTAATAAAACGTGACATAAGCTCTATACGTATATTCACGTCTTTGCGCTCTGTATGCTATAGGGTCAAGGTAAAGAGATTATGCTGAATATTTACTCGTGATAAATGCATTGTGTGGTGGCGTGTGTGCGTGTGTGCGTGTGTGTGTGTGTAGTCTCTGAGCTCGGAAATAAACAGATAAGGCTATAGAGAATGCCTTAGGTGACGTCTAGACCGGATTTCAGTGCATATCGGTTTAACAGGAAAAAGAACAAAATAAGTTTTTTTTTAAACAGTGTTGAAAGTTTGAGACAAGACGTTTTGATACAAAATCGAAGGAGTCACACGATAGAGTGACACCCCTATCTATTTGTTGGTTGGTTTTGCAGTGTAATGACTAGCCTACTAGTTTATAACAGCGGAGGAACTATACTGTTTAAATCATATTGAAAAAAATAGTAGCCTATTAATAATATGTATATTAAAAATAATATTAGTTATTATTATTAATAATATATATATATATATATATATATATTATGAAAAATAATTATTATATATAATTATTTTTAATAACAATAATATATAATAATAATATTACAGATATTTTACCAGGTGATAGGCTACGCACAGGATCCACAAGCATGTATGGATCTCGCGTTCTTTCGTGTGTGTGTGCGTGCGGAAGATTAGGGGTTCACTGGGGTGTGTCATGAACAGATTAACCCAAGACTGCCGTCCTGCCCTCTATAGTGACTAAGTGTGACTGTTGCATATAGTTTTCTATTTCTGGTGTAGGCTACTAAATTGGCATCTGATGCAGTCGGTGAGGTTATAAGACACACAGTCACCTAAATCATCAAAGCATGTGCCAGCCTGCCAAACCTGCATGAGTGAGTTCACATTATAAACAAATCTGTCTCAGACAGGATAGTCGGTGAAATTCAATATAGGCCTCCATCACGTGTGTTCATGCTGTGTGCGTGTAATATGAAATTATTTATCATTATTATTATTATTATTATGTATTATTGTATATTATTGACGGTTACCCATCACATAGTGTTGTGTAAACTAGTAGCTGGCCGCTGTTTACATTCATCCAGTCCCCGATGGAAACCCGTTTTTAGGTGACAGAAGAGGAGCTGTCTTTATTGGGCTGCTCAGTGTGCTTCCACAGTTGCTGTTCCCAGTATGTGTGTGTGTGTGTGTGTGTGTGGGTGTGTGTGTCGGTTAAAATGTGACGTAAAGGCCGGCCCAGTGATTGGTCGGGTCCGATAGCAACTGAGGGTGGAGGAAAATTAAGGGGCAAGCGGGGAGCAAGCCGTCCCAATGTCTTTCCATCTGGACTGAGAACGCACGGAAGATCAGCCTGCCTGCCAAAGATGCGTCGTGCAAGTCAAACACAAAGTGTATTAAGTTTCTAATTTAGGAGTGTTTCTTGCCACATATATCGAATTCAAAAGGAGATTTCCACCGGGAAGTTGCCAAGTAAAAGCAAACGTTTTGTGGAGATTTAAAAACGGTAGCGACATGGAGTATACGTCCTCACCGAAACCCCAGCTGTCGTCCCGGGCCAATGCTTTCTCCATAGCCGCCCTCATGTCCAGTGGGAAACCCAAAGAGAAGGAGAACGAGGAGAACACCATCAAACCACTCGGTAAGCAAAATACCCAGGTTTAAACTTTAAACTTTATATTTCATTTGAGGTAGCTTCTGAAGTGCGTTCAGAAGATTAAAAATTATAGACGAAATTGGTTCCATTTCAAAAATAGTGGTTTATTTACGTAATAGATACACATATAGTTTATATCAACAGGCTTTTATAACCTATAGGCTACTAGCTCATCAATTATAGGCCAATGCTGTGGCATTTGTTATCATTTTCATTACATTATGTTGAACGGATAAGCACAGTGGTAAGCACCGCATGTGTTTTTGATTTAAACGAGTTTCGTTTAAAAAAATGTATTGGTATTATTTGGGTACGATGAAATACACAAAAACTTCCTTCATATTAGGCTACTAAATTAACATGTCAATAAATTACCCAAGTCTGTGGTGTAAAGCAGGATCTCAACGTCCGCAATAATAATCCACACTGGGTTATCATTTTGCAGTCCATATCCGTTAATAATCATAAAAAATAAAACGCACAGAGAAAAATTGAAACTGATTGGCATCCTGTGAATTTTCATGTATTTTCTTTGACAAACAATTTAGCAAACAATACAATGACAATTTAAGAATGCAGGACTTGCACTTAATGCACTTAATATATTTAACAGAATTATGGTTAGATTTTTTTTATAAGTAGGCCTTTATTTGCACATGTCTATTAATAATATTAATAATACTATTTTGTGAAAACTGAATAAAATCAGCAGTGCTATTTCTGGTTTCCTAAAGAGCAATTTGTGGAGAAGTCCTCGTGCAACCAGGGCCTGGGTGACCTATCTTCCCTGGACGGGCACGGAGACTTCAGCGGGAGCGCGCCTCCGGTGTGTACAGAACCGCTTATCCCCACCACGCCGGGCGTCCCGAGCGAGGAGATGGCCAAGATCTCCTGCAGCCTCGAGACAAAGGAACTTTGGGATAAGTTCCACGAGCTCGGCACGGAGATGATTATTACCAAATCTGGGAGGTAAACACTCGCTTCCAACTTCATTTGGCTGACCAAATCTCTCTCAAGAATATTATTGCTGCTGTAGCAGGCAATACTGAAACATTGACGTGTTTTCATTGTGCCTATATGCTTAATGTTCCTGGTCTATCTGAGAGCGGTTAATGTTTAAGGGTTCAATAATTTGTATTTTGTATAACTGTAGCCTATAAAACGAACACATTACTATTATTTGTTACCTTGGCATAGACTATATTAATTTTATTTGACAAAATAATTTATCCCTTAGGCACGTCGAGAATGATTTGAAGGGGGTTTGCAGAAAAATACCTTGCACCGCCATATCTTATTGTTTGGGTGACCCTGCTGCTCTGTGGAAATATTTCTGTGTGGAGGAGAAAGCCAACCAGAAATACGTTTACATGAATAGGCCTATTCCACTTTTAATCGGAACATGTCAACATTCAAAACTAGGAATATGTCAACATTCATATTTCATATAACCGAGAATAGGCTACACATATTTCCATATTCTTCTAGGGAATAGAATAATGTGATTCACATTAGGTAAGCCTACTAAAATAACAATGCAATACCTACAATATAGAGGAATATATCGTGGCTTTGGCGGAAAAGTGTATGTATGTAGCCTAATGTTCATCTTCTTCATGTCCAACAGAAGAATGTTCCCTACCATCCGGGTGTCCTTCTCCGGTGTGGACCCGGACGCCAAATACATTGTGCTGATGGACATTGTCCCTGTCGACAACAAACGCTACCGCTACGCCTACCACCGATCCTCGTGGCTGGTGGCGGGAAAGGCGGATCCTCCTCTGCCTGCAAGGTGCGCGCTCGGGTCCCCTCTAAAAAACGCTATGAATGGCCTATTTAGTCTTTTTAACCAGATGCAGTCTGCCTTTGACTTTTTTTTTGTAGTGTCACGAGTTTTATTGTCAGGTTATTAACATAAAACTAGACAGCAGGACTACTATCTTTCCAATTAAGTAGGCAGAGGCTACGATTAGGCCTACTTGCAAATGTATTTCAGTTATTTAAACGCATTTTCAAAAACGTTGATTTTGCACATTTCCAATTCCAATTTTCCAATAACAGGTTATACGTCCATCCTGATTCGCCGTTCACCGGGGAACAGTTGTTAAAGCAGATGGTGTCATTTGAAAAGGTCAAACTCACCAACAACGAACTGGACCAACACGGACATGTGAGTAGCCTATATGCTTTTCACAATTTGCTCATTTAGCAGAGTGACTTACAATCACATGGTGCTATTACTATTTTATGGTGCATGTTAACAGGCATGTTAACATTGACTATGGAGAAAAAAGAGAAAGACGAGTTTATCTATAAAAACAATTGGTTTAATTACTTTGTTTTAAATTAAGTCAATTTTAAAGACAACAATTAAGGCCCAAACTTAACTACATCCTAAATGGAATGTGAAAATGAAGAGGCAATTACACATTTCCTAAGGATACACTTTTCAGAATATTCTAAAATATTCAAAATTCATGGAAAGAAAATAGTTTTATGATTCGTCGTTTCGTTTCAATAGGCTAGTACATATTGGAACCACCTACGGATTGGCTTAATTGTAGACCTAATGACGCCGTCGGCCGAAGATGTCTATCTATACTATCTATCCTTTCCTGTCTTGAAAAGAGATGATGTCGTCCAGTAAGCTGGTTTTCAAAATATTTTTGAGCAAATAGGCTACTTTGGAAAAATAGCCTAATTTGGACTGTTGTCAAAATATAGAAAGATTGCTCTTGTCAAAATAAAGAAATATTAATAAAATATTTACCATTTGACATTATAGGACTAGTATCTTTAGCTGGATCAGAGCAGCCTTAAAATTATATATTGCATGACTATGGCATGGCAAGAACGGCACCAAAAAGTACGATATGGAAAAGAAAAAAACATTACCAAAAAAATAAAAAATAAAATAAAAAATTGTCTATTTAGCCTACACAATATTAAAACATGGTGCGCGCAAACCTTCACCAGGGGACTTCATCCCCCCCGTTTCCCTCTATAGGCGCTTTTTTTATTTTTCAATCCTTATTTTCAAGTAGATTCTGTTTTATATTCTATACGGTCCCGCTCATCCTTCTGCTGTGTATTCAGGTGTAGCAATGTTAGCGGTGATTCGATGTGAATTTCCTTTTGTTTGTTTTCCTTAGTCTACTTAATGTCAATAAACATATAAACAAACAAACAATTATTATTATTGGACATTATTATTAATCGTTAATACTACTAGACCTACTAACAATACTACTACTACTAATAATAATAATACAAACTATTATAATAATAGTCACCTGTCAACATTTTGTCAAATTTTAATTCTCTTTAAATATGTGAGCAATTTTGTTGTTTTGTGGGCATGCGTATTGCGGGTATTGAAGAAAATATTCCAGTAGGCCTATGTTTAATGTAGAGATCTCTTTTAATGTAGAGAGATCTTTATACTATTCCATTCCGTTCTATTCTAACGACAACCAATTCACAAAGAATCCTCACCATGTCTTCCACGAGGCTTACATGAAGATTTAACATTAATTAAGAAGAATCTTTATAAATTATAAAGGCTATATGTTCTGTTACAAAATATTTTCGAACACAGGTAAACTGACAGCAAACCTATAATGTATCAACATACTGCAAACCTAATGAACACATTAGGCCTACAAAGTATACACCATTGATCTGTGGAGTAGACTAATACACATTTGGAATTTCTGTTCCGTGGCCCGTATAAGAACATTCATTTCATATTCATTAGAATATCATTATTATTATTATTATTTATTCGAATATCGAATTTGAATTATGGATAATTTTTCTAATCAAAAGACCAACGTTTTGATTGATTAATCCCAAAATTGTGTCTTTTTTTGTAAATAATTTTCGAGAATAAATGTCAAATTTGAAATCATAATATCTAATTTTACTGTATTTAGACCTACATAAATATCATGAGAAAAACTCCTGTATTTTCTACATTGATTCTGTATAGCGACTGCGAAGCCATTCTGACTGCGGTTATCCTGTCTATCCACCAGATCATTCTCAACTCAATGCACAAGTACCAGCCCCGCGTCCACATCATCAAAAAGAAAGACCACACCGCCTCTCTGCTTAACCTCAAATCTGAGGAGTTCCGCACCTTCGTCTTCACAGAGACCGTCTTCACCGCTGTCACCGCTTATCAGAACCAGCTGGTGAGTGACTGCTCAATCAAATTAGGAAATAGGACTATATACATTTGTACATTGGGCTCACAGAGCAAATAAGAGACAGATGTAATTTGTGACGTAAACACACACACAAAACAACCCACAACTGCAAATATATCCTCCCAGAATGTGTTGAGACAGATGGGTTGGATTGTACAGTTAACGACAATTTATTCTAAAAATGTGCACTGGCATAGGATTTAATAGCCAGTCTTCATAACATGCTGCATAACTATTGTTAATGAAATGCTGTTCACATTTTAAATAGTTTTCCAACAGACAAAAATAACAGTATAAAATGAAACTTCACCGATTTGCTGACTTTTGTTTCCAGTGTAACTCATTCATACAACTCACAACTCATTCACTGGTTGGAAACAGGAATTTCTGGCTAGACAAAGCTATGTCTCAAGTGATACATTTTTAGCATACTTTTCGATTTTTCCCCACTACTACAGTGGGGAAAAATCGAAAAGTCTGCTAAAAATTAAAAACAATATCACAGTGCAGTGGCGTCTTGTGACCAAATGGTGTCGCCAATACGCCAAGTAATTCTATGCAGCTTTAAATACAGGAAAAGTTTTTCACAGCTTAGCAAGGAGCCATCTGAGAAAATCAGAAAGAGAGAAAATGAAACACGGGAAGACAGAAAAACAGAAGTCAGAGAAAGAGTGACACACTAGGAGAGAGGAGCCAGACAAACAGAAATATAGAGTGCGAAACAGAGGACATTCAAGTAGCGGTGTCTAATCTGTCTTGCGGGCCTCTGTGTGTTCTCCAGATCACCAAGCTGAAGATCGACAGCAACCCGTTCGCCAAGGGCTTCAGGGACTCGTCCCGCCTTACAGACATGGAGAGGTACTGGGGATTCTGGGTCCTCCACACTTGTTTACTTCTGGCCCCGTCCTTGATTAGATATACACTACAGTGTGCGCGCGTGTGTGTGTGTGGGTGAGTTAAAGGGAGGAGATAGTCGTCCTTGCTCATTAGTAAATACACAAGCTGTGATGTTTATGTTTAAATCTGGCCTGGCTTTGGCCATGAACATGCAAACACACACACACACACACACACACACACACACCTCTCGTAATTCCTGATTCCAGCACTACGGCCAAAATAAACAGGCCAAATGAAACCATCAGGTCATTTGCCTCAATCAAACAGCCCAAGCCCAAGACTGACCAAGGAGAGCCAGACAGCCCAATCTCTCTCTATCTCCCTCTCTCTCCGCCTCTCCGTCTTTCTCTATTTGAGGGCTGTGAATTAGACCTGATCAATTGATCTTCGGGGAGCTGCAGAAATCACATTAGTCTGGAGTCGGCCACTGCACTAAAACACGCTGTAATTTAATTGGCCGTGGTGACTGATTGAAGGCAGCGTGCCCCTACCACCCCACCACAAACACACACACACACACACACACACACACACCCACACACACACAAGGGCCTGATGTGGCCGCCTGGGCAGCAGACAAGCCTGGCGCTGATAAAAACACACACATTTGTACTGCTCCGCTGACAGATATTGCACTTTCCTAACCTAATTGGGCGAGTGGGTGGGCACGGGGGGAGGGGGGGGGGGATAACGTGGACGCATGGATCTTATGATGCAGACCACTCCTTGCCTCTCCGTCTTCCCAAAACACACACAGATTACTAATGCCACCGCAATTCCTGTCACTGTGCCTGTCTGAAAGGACTCAAATGAGCTAATGCACTTGTGGGATACGGTGCATATAAACACACAAATACCTTATGCTGTCTACAAACACTTGACCGCAAGCAGTCCAGACACACATCGGCACACACATGTATTACATGAAGGAACACAAAAGTAAGATACCACATCCTGTGTTTTCACAGAGACACGTTCAGACACATAGTAGTGTTTCATAACATAAAACATACAGTATCTGCAGGAACCCTTTGTGCGGGCCTCCCTCTTGTTTGAATGGAAACCTTTTGTGATAAGAGAGGTTCATTTAAGTTTGAATGCATGTTAGTGGAGATACATTCATACAGACTTAATCATATCCATTGTTGATTATTTGTAGGCGTAATTCTATTCTATGCTCCAATCTTTGTGCCGTTTTATTAGTGTGCAATATCAGGGGTTTCCAGGCATGGAGGTGGGCACACACAGCCTGCTGCCTCCCTCCCTGGCTTGCCCTCAGCCGGCATAGCAGGCATGCTGTTATATAGCTAAATATCTCAAGTAAATGTAGAGATATATTTTGGCCGTGTTGCTTTGACATTTGTTGCAGGGAAAGTGTTGAGAGTCTGATCCATAAGCACTCGTACGCCAGGTCGCCCATCCGCACCTACGCAGGAGACGAGGACAACCTGGGGGAAGACGTACACTCCACACACACCAGAGGTAAGGACAGGGCCGCACACCGGTGATGTCATCACAGCCAGCCGGTGGTGCAAGAGATATACCGGGGTGTGTGTGTGTGTGTGTGTGGGGGGGGGGGGGGCATTGATTTTCCTAAGCGTCTTGGCTTTGTTTCATTGGATGTCTGCTGGATAAAACCTGGTCTGGTAATAGGAAACAATGTAGGTCACTTAAGGAAGTGCAAATTTCTGCAAATGGATTTACAATGCAAATCACACCAACAAAATGCAAAGAAATCCAAATGGACCAAAGTTATCTGAGACTAAAACAAAAAGCCTTTTGTAATAGTGTTTGTGTAAGCTTCTGTTTTAAAGTTTATACAAGATTCAAAGTAATGCACAAAGTTATCCTAAGAAATAGTGACGCAATTAAAAAACTAAATAAAACCAATGGAGAATATTACGTAATTTTGAAGGCATACACACGCATTGCTTTGTTAAAGCTGCATAGAACTTTCAATGGTAAAATATGATTTGCCGTTAGTAATATAAATGGTCTTCACACACACCAGGGAACCTAATAACATATCAGCGGTTAACACCAATACGCTAAGGTATACTATGCAGCTCTAAATCATCTGTTCCCCCTGCCCCCACCCCCAGGTTCGGCATTCACGGCGTCAGACAACCTCTCGCTGAGCTCCTGGGTGACCACCACATCTGGCTTCTCGGGCTTCCAGCACCCCCAGACCCTGTCGGCCATGGGCTCCGGCGCCGCCTCCCTGCCCCACCCCATCCAGGGCTCCCTGCCCCCCTACAGCCGGCTGGGCATGCCCTTGACACCCACGGCCCTGGCGGGCAGCATGCAGGGCAGCGGGCCGTCGTTTCCGTCCTTCCACATGCCGCGCTACCACCACTACTTCCAGCAGGGCCCCTACGCCGCCATCCAGGGACTACGCCACTCCTCCACTGTCATGACCCCCTTCGTATGACTCCGTCCCTGGGCGGAGACAGGGCTCCCGAGGCCCCTGGACAGACCCTCACCGCAGCGCTCATCACACAAGCCGACCCAAACGCAACACTTTATTTCCCCACTCTGAATTGTAATCCTATTAGCAGATTGGTTTCCCGCCTACTGGTCTTTGTAAATACTGTGGCCGTGATAACGCAGGGTGGGTATGACCATCTGAAGAAGCTGGGGTATGCATACTGAACACCGCAATACAAAGCAAAAAAGAAAAAAAAAAGAGTGGCCGTGGCCTTGACCGATTGAAGACCATAATCTCTGGGACGATAAATCAAGCAGAACAGTGACCATGGATCCGTCTGGTCTATTTCAAAGCCCGCCGAAGCGGGGTGGAATTGTTACGATTCAGGACATAGAATCCACACCACTTACAGGTGGACGGGAAGTCTCGATGATTTTGAACTGGACTGAGACATCCAAGAAGCGGAGTAGGTTTAGACTCATGGAGGAGATGCAGGCACCATCTTTGGGAATCTGGTTTTTCTAGAAAGCCAGCCATGTGTACATTACATAAAAAAAGACAGTTGGGCTAACAATGTTGTTAATAGCAATCACTGTAAAAAGATGCAAGTGCTACAATTATTAATAGGAAAATCTCACTGTAGAGTTCCAAATCATAGGATGCATGCCAATGGAATAGGCCAAACTTTATTTTGAATGAATGCCGCATATTCTAACTTCTACGAATGGGTTTATAGGTTTTCAAATGCTCCAACAAAGGGAAACCATTTTGTGATCGCGTGGAAGTAGTTGAAAATATAGCATATGTTTGATATCATCCACGTATTAAGCTACAGGCGTAAAGACTGTATGGCTAAACACCTGAGGATAGGAAAACACATTTCCACTATTAAAAGTAAAATTACCAAGCTGAATGTGTCAGAATAGGTATAGTGTATATTCCAAAACATTTCATGTCATATCCCACTGAAATAAAGTAATTTATAGGCAAATACAGACATAAACATCAAATTCCATCATGCTGGTGGTAAACAGGCTATAGAAAATGTACATCAAGCATGTTAAGACAACTCAGTCTATAGCCAATGTTAACAGCTAATTTCTGGCCTCAGGCTGTGTGCCTAAAGTTCTCTGGGAGGACATCCACACCTGTAAATAATGATTGTGTGGTGTATTGTTTGAAGCATGGCAAGTGGGAGGAGATAAATACAGAAGAGGAGGAAGCCATTTGTGAGTTAATCTCTGGGTTAGAGCAGCCACGTTAGTGTTAGCTAATAGGCTCTGGTGTTACACAAAAAATGACAGCTATGGTATCATTTAATGAAGAACTACACTCCCTATGGCAAGTTATCAGAGCTATGGGGATAGTTGATTAGAGTACACCTCCTTCACATTTCAAAACAAAAAGTGATAAACACTATGCAGGAGGCGGCCACATTTACGCCCCTGACCTAATCACAGCTCCATGCCCTTCATGCAAAAGCACCACAATTTGGGTCACTGACCTGCATGCGTGTCTCAGTGTGAGAGGTAGTGTGTGACCAAAATAGTTTTTATAATAGTTTAAGATGCAGTTCCACGCAAAGATTAGGATGTATGGGGAGTTTGTGAGCCATACCATGAACAACCGAACAAAAAAGATTGTGGGGAAAAGTATGTTGTCCTCCAAACAAATTATGGAATATAGATGTATAATTTTTAACTCTGACCCCTTGCACATTCTGTGTGCAAGCAGTTTTTAAAATCATCTATTCAATAGAAACGACCAGAGACTGAGTAAATGTCTTTGAAATCTAATATCCATTGTGAATCTAAAAGGGTCTGTCAATGAAATTGTCTTTGTCAATTTACAACATGCATACTACCAACTCCCAGGATTTATTTTTGTGTGTTTTCTTTTGTATGGCATAATGTAATCCAAATAGGACACCTGAAATTGTGTTTTGATTATTTGTAAGTGCAATATATTTATTTCGCTCTCTGAAAATGATGATTAAAGTACTGTGTCGCATTTCAAAATAGTTATTTGTAAACATTGAGAAATATATATCGTCACCCAAACGCTTTGAGTTGTTCTTTTATCCACTGATTATAAGCCTGATTATAAATAATTTAAAATTTTAAGAAATTCCATTGCATTTTAACATCAACTCTTGTGTTACTACCATACATTGTTTTATCTTTTTTTAGAGATAAATATTACTTTTTATAGCATCAAATACATAGCCTAAATGGTGATGTTTACTTTAGGAAAACATGAGGCACGTCAGTTTAATCTGCGTTGTTATAGTCAAATAGATGAAGATATTTTTTTATTTATTTTGCAATTACAATCAATTTATCTTAAAGGTTAGAATATTAGAGGTTAAATACAATCAATTGAAAGCGATTTTGTGTGTACTGCATAGAAACAACACATCAGTTTAACATCATAGTGAAGGTCAAACGGAAATAAACTTGTCTTATTAATGAAAAGGATTTTCACTTTAAATACTTTCTCTGTCTCCATGGTTTCAACCCATGGTTTCAACCCATTGTTTCAATCCATGGTTTCAACAGAAGTAACACAAGCTAATCCTGTAGCACCCCTCAGTGGTAGATATTGTAACCTCCATCTGCCACACTAGTACAATGTAGCATAACTAATGATTTAAAATCAAATGATAAAGTTTATCATTAGAATAACTGCATAAAAATAAAATATTTCTGGAAATCAAACTTTGTTCTCAGAACCTCAAAGCAGGCAGTTGGAATCTTCAAATTCTGTTGCTGGTTAAGTAATTACATGATATTAAACTGTAGCCTACAACCAGTAACATGAATTGTTCTCTAATGAGTGGAATGAGCACAAACTAACCCAACATATCCTATTCTTAACATAGACTATTATTTACACAGCCCCTAGTCCACACAAAAAACACTCATGTTTGCCCTATTGACAAGTGAATACGTAGGCACATAAACACACATGTAAACAAAAACAGCAGGCTATCACCAGAACCATCACCCGCCACCGCAGACGAGCCGACGGATCGATGGCTGGACGTTAGTCACCGTTTCACCAGGAACAAGAGCCCACTTCCACCCCGATAAGAATCAGTTACATCCTTTGAAAATAAATAAATAAACAAATAAATAACATCCAGCGCAACACTGATTGGATTAAAGGGATAGGGGACGGGCAGAGCAGCCAGCGTGAGGTATGGCCAAACAAATTGAAGTTAACAGTCGGGCCAGAGAGTCCATTTTGGGGCATCACGGGCATAATTTACACAGTGGGGAGCGCGGAAGCTGAATCTAATGTCATTTCCATTAATTTTGCATTTTGGCTCTCCCCCCTTGGGCTTTTAGCGGTCGTTTGAATCATCTGGCGGCGGACGGCCGGCATGCATTACAATATGGGAGGCAGTATTTAGCACAGCACTAGAGTGAGAGGTTGTTCTTTATGGTGTGGTGACTGGCTGGGGTAAAGTGGTGTATAGCCATTGCAGTACCATTTGCAAAACAAGATGCTAATAGGTCAAGGGTAAAGCCTAGCCGGAGACAAGGCCTTTGATGGATGTTTTATCTCAGAGTCGAGAGTTTACAAGACCTGCCAAGTCTTACACAGAAAATCTGCAGTCACACCATATGTAATAGCTTGCTAAAAGGCTACATGAGAGTGAACAGAGCCGAGAGGAGTTCCTGGTAGACTCTCAACTGCTGTGCTCCAATCAAAGCTTTTCCATTTGTGGAAAAGTATTCTAATGAGAAAATATGGGGGAGGGTTTCTAACTCCCTGAGGACACTTGAACTGAGGAATCCCAGCGTAATTGAGGACTGATGACTCTCACCTGTGTTAGTGGGTGGGGAAGATCAAGCAGGGATAAAGGTGTGCTTGAGACGGAGAGAGACGGAACTGCTTTTGTCCGTGGCTGTAGCTCTGTGGCGGGTGGGTGCCGTTCGCAACTTTTAGTGTTGCCGGCAGTATTAGTAAAGCTAATAGAACTAGATGTTTCAATCCCTTTAGTAGGAAACTCTTGACAGTAGCAGTCGGTGTGGAGTGGTGAAAAGGAGGGTAAGGTATGTCATTAGGGTCATCCGGTGGGCACCCTGCTTCATCGACGTTTCGCTGATTGAAGTCCACGACGTCTCCAGAGAGCTCAACAGTGTACCCAGCATCCCAGGTACACCCCCCTCCATGCCATACCCTCTATATCCCTGATGGGCTCTGCATGGCAGGGGCGTCCTTCGCCCTGAGTCGGGCCTAAGCCTGACCGCATACCATTTGTCTCTACCTTGCTGCCCAGTTGGGGTCCTTACGCTTGATCCAGTTACTGCTTTTTTCGGCAGCACTTGTCATGGACTTGATGGCCTGTTGGAGGGAGCGACCCTTCACCCCTATTTTTCTCATCAAACTGGTGGTAGATGTGGTAACAAATACCCTGCATCCCACTTCTACTGGGAAGATGCTGGTCTTCCAGGCGTTCTGGGATGCTTCAGCTGCTAGGTCGGAATATTTGTTCTTTTTCCTCTCATAAGCCTCTTCAACCCCATCTTCCCATGGTACTGTTAACTCCACAACATATGCCAGCTTTGTTGTTGGAGACCACAGGACCATGTCTGGCCGGAGTGTTGTATTTCTATTTCTGGGGGAAACACAAGCTTCTTATCAAGGTCCACTTCCAGTTTCCAATCCCGCGCTGACTGCAGGATGCTTGCATCCTTAGGTGTTGTGTGATGCTCTTGATGTTGGCCAGTTGGTACGAAATTTGTGAAGTTGACCTGTCCTGCTGATGTTTGTAGGAGGTTGTTTGTGGTGGTTCACTTCTGTTCTAGTATTGATGCCAGCTCTCTGAGTACTTGGTTATGCCACCAAGTATAGCGCCCTTGGGTGAGACTTGTAGTGCACCCTGACAGAATATGCCTTAGGGATGCAGGTACTTGACACAGGGGACAGGCAGGATCTTCTCCATACCACACTTTCAGATTTTGGGGGGAGGGTAGTAGGTCGTATGTGGCTTTGATGACAAAACTCAGCCTCGCTCCCTCCATCTGCCAGATGTCACGCCAGCTGAGCTTTTTCTTCTCCAGGCCCTCCCAGTTGGTCCATCTCCCCTGCTTGGCCATTGAGACGGCTTTGGCATGTCGCTCTCCCTCCTCCTGTCTCCTGACTTCTTCTACCACTAGCTGTCTCTTCTGCACTGATGTTGCTTTGTGCCACAGAATAATTTTTGGGATGAGTCTGAACCCTGCCCTCCCATGCTGTATTTGTCCTACCACATCTCTGAAGCGAAGCGCAGACTTTTCACTCTGAACAGCTTCTGATGGAGTCCACTTCCCGGGGGACCGCTGTTCGAATGACTGCATCCTCAGATTCTGTAAGGGTCATGACAAGCCTTGCTTTGGTGCATTTGAACGCTTCCACGAGCCCTGTGATTGGAAATTCCAATTTGCCATGTCCATAAAGTCTGACGGAACTTAAAGAATGTGGAACTCCAAGCCTCTGCTTCAGCTGTGTGCTTATCAGCCATTCCAACTTTTCAACCTTGGTGATGGGGATCTCAAACACAGTTAATGATTTTGATTGTAGTCGGCACTTG
>JAODLI010000008.1:5209722-5226551 GCA_027575585.1 Percopsis omiscomaycus | reverse complement strand
TCGCAATATATCGCAATATGTATTGTATCGCAATGTATCGTGATATAATCGTATCGTGACCCTTGTATCGTGATATATATCGCATCGTGAGGTCCTTGCCAATACCCAGCCCTACTATTTACTGTGTTCAAACTACTTTTGTGTAGGCTACTACTACTACTACTACTACATTTTCAATCTTGGGACAACAAATGACAATTGAGGGAGAAACCTGTAAAACCATTTATTAAAAACAGGGAAAACACAGGTGTCAGCTTATACTTAACATTAATTATAGATCCATTTATTTACAATAGGTATAGCCTAACAGCGCACCAGCATTGCCAGTGTATTGGTTGCTTCACTAGTTGTGTCTATACTGGTGTACAGTAACAGACCCATAGTAAATGTTATGAGCTAGATCTGTGTCTATGACACCTCTGTAAAAAGGCTCCATTGTTCAGATTAAATGTTAAAAGTGGAAATGCAAAAATTTTTCCCTTTAAGTTGACATGTCCTTGAAGAACGCATGTTCTTGACAAATGAGTTTAGAATCTGGCTTTCGCTTATTTTTTTTACAAACTTGTAGAACCACGGAAACTGAAATTTTTTAACAAATGGGTTGCTGAAAAAAATAAATAACTTCACCTCACAGCCTATGCCCTTTTTATAATTCTATATGCCACTAGCACCACCTACAGGACACCGGAAGAACCACAGAGTCAATCACAAGAAAATCCAGCTGGTGAATCAAACTGCAACAATGCATTTATTTAAAAAGAGCAAATATTCATGAATATTTAAGATGCATATACTTACATATGTAAATGTTGATAATGTTAAAATAAAATGATGGGGAAACAAATGTGCTTGAGTCTACTATTTCCATATACACTCGCTATGGGTTAGATTCATATCTTTTAATATCTTCCACTACGAGAGTCCGTTTATTGCATTTTTTGTGTTCTGGTGAAATTCCTTTAGTCGCAATACCAAAAAGTTTCAATACCAAAAATTTCTCATGTCGTATATTGTCAATACCTCACCTTCCTCATGTTGTAATGTTTCAATACCTCACTTTTCTCATGTCGTAATGTTTCAATACCTCACTTTCCTTATGTCATAAAGTTAAAATTCATTGACCCTCCTCATGTCTTTAAGTTTCAATACCTCACTTATTCCTCATGTCATTGTAAAGTTTCCATACAGCAACCTTTTCACTCTTTAGCTTCGAAGACGACTAACCCCGGGTCTCGTGTGACCCTCACATGATTGAGGAAAGAATAAAATAAAAATCTCTCCCTTAACACGATTCAGCATAGTTTCCCTTGGTTTCTTTTTATTCACTGACCCCACGCAGACACACTGCAGCTCCTGTAGAAACACCCTAGAAAAGCCCCTTGTAGATAATAAGTCTGTTAGTTGGCAGCATGGAGGTGGCGTGGGCTGTAGGGCGGGGCAAGACGACATTATAGAGGAAGGAATTTACAGGGAGATATCTGGGGTTGGATATATTGGGTGGGTGTGTGGTGTGGGGGGAGGGGGTGGCCGTCTAGTTGGCAGCGTGGGGTCGTCCCTCGGGGATGAGCGAGGTGAAGAAGGTGCTGATAAAGGACCAGGCGGAGGTGAGGAAGCCCGGCGGCGGGTGGCCAGGGGCCTCCTGGCTCTCCGGGCCTCCTCCGCCCTCCTCCCCGCTGTCGTCATCCTCCACCCCCTCGTCCATGAGCCGCTCCTGGGCCAGAGAGGGGACAGACACCATGGCGGTTAAGGCCTGGGAGAGGAAGGGTAGGGGGTGGGGATATTGTAGGGAGGGAGAGGGGAGCGGGAGCGGGACTCACCATTTCCTGTATGTCTTGGTGTCCCTCCGCTTCCTCCTGCAGAGCCCCGCCCCTTTCTCCTCCTCCTCCTCTGGGGTTCTGCTGCTCTGGCCTGAAGGGAAACCAGCCCGCCTGATGCCTGGAACACACACACACACAAAGCTCAAAGGCCTACAAACACCCAGCTTGTTATATTCAAACGAGCCCTTTCACAGAGCTGTCACAGCAGTAAAGCTTGTGAAGCATCTAATACATTGTCAATGCTGGTGAACAGCTGTACCGTAAATCAAAACACACCTATGGTGGATGTTAGAAGCTACACAATGTGTTTCCCACCTCGGCGCCCCCTTCTATGAAAGATTCCAACAACAAAAAAAAAGGACTTCTCACTTTCACGCCTAGTGGCCACATGACTCATGGAACAGGAATTAGCAAAGTGGTTCATAGTTTGCAACCCGCACATGCGTGCGTGCACGAGGAGAGCCACACACACATATGAACAACTTCTCTTTTTAATAACATAATGTATAGTATACAAATATATCTATATACAAACACGCATGACATGTATTTATATAATTTTATTAATAAAAAAAATATTCTTGTAGACCCATCCCGTGACCCATCGGGGCGGGGGTTCCGACCCAAACTTGGAAATCCCCCCCCCCCCCATTTAGAGACTCACAGGTAGACGAGGACCATGGCGCCCACCACCATGATGAAGCGGCTGAAGGACGAGTAGAAGTAGACGATGCTAAGGAGGACGCCGGCCCGTGACACCGTGTACAGCCAGTCCAGCCAGTCGCGGTTCAACTCGTCCTCGTTGAGCACGGCGCCGCCCTGCGCGTTCATCTGGATGTTGGGGTTGGCCGGCGGGTTCTCCGGCAAGGGGTTGGGGGCGGGGTTGGGCCCCAGAGGCGGCTGCACGGCCTCGTCGGGCGGCACCGGCTGAAGGGGCGATGGGGAGGCGCTTGCAGCAGAGGGAGGGGGGTTGCCGGGGGGCTGGGCGGCAGCTACCGCTGCTTGGCTATGAGAGAAGAAAATAAATAATAATAATTGACCGGTAAACTTAACCCTTTTATCACTCCAGCATTTCTTGTGCTTTTTATTATTATTTTTTGATAATTTTAGCTGTGTTAATGCAAATGGTGTGAAATTTTTTTTTTTTGTAAAATTTTGAAATTCCAACCTTAAATCCCATAATAAGTCTATAATACACTAACACTTGGTCCCTTAAGAACTTTTTCCATTGAAACCCATTACAACTGCATTTTTTGATCCCACAGAGGTAACAGTATAAAATCATGCAGTCTATTAAAACAAACATTAAATACCAAGAAAATACTTCAAATTTGTAGTTTTTACTATGTTTTACCATATTGCACCAGTTTTTATTTACTTGACCTACAGGACAAATGCTTGCCATTTTCCTGGTTTCCACTAGGGGGACTGTTTCTCTATTATGAAGCACTGTATCAGATTTATGCATTTAAAGCCCCTGGAAAGTGTTTTGAGTCCCATTTCACAAGCAGTCTAATCAGCCAAATTAACTGTGACAAGTGTTTTAGTTTAGTTAGCAGGTGCATGTAAACGTATAAGCCAACCATAAAGAAAGTGTTGGCTGTCCTGCCTAACAGGTGTGAGGTGTGAGACACTTATCTCACACCCCTCGGTCTTTACAGTCCCTTTAAGGGTATTTCCACAATATTAAGTTTTATAAGCACAGCAAATGGAACTGCAGTAGATGTAAGACTGTTGGCAAGGAGACACCATTGCCCCTTTGGATAATATACTTAATGGTTGATATTATTTTGAAAATTGAAAATAAATATAATCCATTGCAAACAAACTTCCCCAAAGAGACAACAGACCAGCCTTGACAGTGGAACGTCCCCCTTACTTACTATTGCATGTAGTACTGCCGTGCGTACATCTGCTGCCACCACAGCATCTGCATGGGCATGTACATAGGGTGGGGAGGGGTGTTGACCACCGGCCCCCCTTGTAAAGGGAGCTGGGTTCCGTCAGGCCTATGGAATATATAGAACCATGCATGTATTATGCACACAAGTATCCACAGGAAAGCCACCCTATTACACATTGAAAGGTATTCGTCCGGCAGCATGGTTCACTGTAGATTTGACAGTAGCTTAATTCCAGCAGTGCTCACTGTAGTTGAATGGGATGGGAGTGTACGCAACATTCCTAAAATAGCGCTCCTCCTAACTCCATCTAGCTTTTGTGGTGAAGAAATCATATGTATACATGGCGTAACACGCTCCATAAGCATTTATACACACACACACACACTTATTTACATCAAATGCTAACGCTAAAAAGAAAGACATTTATTGTCTGGTTGCTTGAGCTTATTCACCAGTTACTCGTAGCTCAGGTTCGGGAATCCAACTGTACGTTTGTGAATCTTACTCACCACTGTGACACACCGGCCGGGTTGTACTGGGGAAAGCCACCGCGGTATCTCAGCCCGTCATGAGATACCGTTACTGAGGAGGAAGTGGCAGCTGACTGGCTATCCTGGTTTGGTGCGGAGGCATCCGGGGAGGAGCTTGCGCTGTCTGAACTCTGAGTGACAAGTTGTGAACACCAATCACAGGCTAGCAGAAGTGCTTTCCCTAGGTAAACATTCAACTAAATCAGATCTGATCACTTTGAAGGCATTTTGGACCGCACATGAGCCAATAGGTTAACCTGTATGCTATTTAATTCTGCCTATACCACAGCAAGCCATTACTGTTAGACATAAAGTCTGAATCATTATTGTACTAACTCCAGTGGCCATAAACAGCAATTAAACTGGAATTTGTATGAACATTGTTGCCATATTGTTTAACATTGTTGCCATGTATTCAAAACTGCAATCCATGATTCCATTTTTAAAAAGTTAAATTGAATCTAACATGAACAGATATTACATCAACTGATCCTATAACATAGCGGTTCAGGTTAGTAGTTAAAAAAGCAGAGGGAGTATTTAAAAATATTTAAATGTATGTATCTACAATACACTAACTCAAGCACACTCACAACAAACTTAACTTTAGGCCAGACAAAATACAGCCAGCTCTGTAAACCCCAGAAAAGCCCCAAAGAACGCCTACTGGCTCCCACAGAGAACCCACATAGTCTGTCTATGTACTCACATTGGAACTCGGACCCTTGGCAGCAGGGTCAGCTGTGGAGCGGCTCCAAGGCTTAGGTGACCCAGGGGGGCTACGTGAGGCACACACCAGGTGCATCATGTGGTACTCATCTTGCTGCGGGATAACAGGATGGTGGAAGAGAAAGAAAAGAGAAAAGGGAGAGAGAGAAAATAGAGTGTTCTGGAATGTGCCACAGTGTTCAGCCTTTGTTGCCAGGCTGCATCACACCAGCTATTGTTGCCGAGCTAGTCTTTTTCAGTTTAGCCTCAGTTGCCACACACACACACACACACACGGGTGATAATACCAAAGCCTTAGAGTATACAGTATACGCTTTACTGTATAGTCCCATTTAGTATTTCATTTTATTTTTTACAAATTACACACTATTAAATATGAATGTGGCTCCAAAAAGCCTATATAAAGTGCAAATAGTCACATTCAAATCATGACAAACTAAAGTGAATGGACTGAACATCATATCTACAGTATAGTAAAAGACCCTACCTTCCTTAGCACATCTCTGAGCTGCAGGTGGTCTTGGAGAAGCCTTCCTGCATACACCAGTCGCTGGTCTTTAGAGGACTGGAAATCACAACCAATAATTAGGTCACCTTGAAGTAGCTTTCCAGTCTATATAGAGTACATAGTGTACTATCGCTTCCTTTCAGGGATTAGTGACATTTAATTAGGAAATAATGTGCGTGTTCAGACAGAACTATGTATAGTAAAATGTATACTTTATTTCGCTCTGTGGCAATTCTTTTTTTCATATAACTTCTCTATTACATTAGTACATTAGTTTAATAAACATGTTACTGTCCAACAAAAAGAATCTCTTTGTAATTCTGTTAATGAAATCACTACACTACTTCTATGTTCCGGAACGGTCACAAGCTACAGGCTACAGTGTTTATACTCGATGTAGCCTGAGAGTTCCACTTTTCGCCCAATTTCTGTGTTCTCATGGCATTTATCTGAGAATAGATACACTTTACAGCCAAAAGGAATAAGACATTTTCTTTGTTTAGAGATGATTATTCATTCAAAAAGCCTGATATATAATTTTTATACATTTTATTTTGAGAATTATAAGTCATTATTTTAAATTATTTTTACAAATGTGTCTGGCTCCATCTATAAACAGTAACAGTTAGTCATGTCTTGTTTGTCCGATGTCATAAACTTTAAACATCTAATTTTACTAGGGAAAAAAAATCTGCTTTCAGGTTACAAGGCCATGTGTGACATATGGTAAAATCGTATGCCACTCTACAGTTAGTTATAACTTATGGGTTTTATGGGTGTATTTTCTTACATAAAATTAGACGTTTTATCTTCTCAACACAATAAATACTACTACCATTATATTTCCAAAATAACCATGGCAAAAAACAAAACTCCTGGTAGTCAGAATTATTCACCGGTTTGCTGGGGTAGACGTTGGAGATGTGACTCTTCAACTTCTCCACTGTCCAGTTGAGGAGGCAGTTAATGGTCTGGTCATCATACTTTTGGTTGGGGGCCTTTATGACCAAGGTGACGGGACTGTCAACTGCCCCAGAGTCCATGGCTCATATTACTACAGAGAGTGGGCTCTGAAGAACCTAAACTTGCGGAGGGTCTGGTGTCACAACGCAGGACTCCCCTGAGGGGCAAGGGTTCCTCAAATGCTCTCCATTCTTTTCTCAGCACACCACTAACTATTCCCACCATGCAATAAAGTGGGAGATCGCCCCTCTATAACAATTGTCATTGGTGGAAATACTTCCTGGGAGTGTTTAATCAATATTGTTGGTTGTGGAGCCTTCTTAGGTTACAAATATTGGGCTGTTGGTAAAAAGACAATGAAAGGTTGATTAAAGAGCTTTGATGATGTGTTATTTTGTCTTTACAGGCTTCAAAGGTGCAATGACCATCCCTGGTCGCAAATCAGACAACTCTGAATTCATATATTGTAGCTATCTTCCCCCGATAGCATATAATGATCATTTAGCAATATCTACAGATAAATCAGACCTCAGACACCTCAAACACATCCAGGCCACCTGCCGTGTTACGTCATCTAGACAGTTATGAAAACAACTGGCCTAGTCTAACGGACTAAATGTCTGTTAATACTGTCGTTTAGTTGTTGGCGTAATCTTACATTACTAAAATACGGTCAAGATGTCTAAATGAAATAAGAATAGAAAGGCTGAAACAGCTTAATCCAGGGGAGGTTACCGTACCCGTGAGCCTGATTTAGCTTGCTAGCTAATAGAAGATTCGTTGGTGTGTGAAATGTCTTACTGGCATATAAATGACAAGGCAGTAATATAAACAGCCATTAAGAGGCAACATTCCAATCTGGGAGATCTATCTAACGTATTCGTATACATGAATGCGTAATACCTGGCGACTTCAAGTAGTTTCGTTTTATCGTCCCAGATCGCTTAACAAGCTTGTTGTTGGTATGTCGGGCGTGATCCCGGAAGTATCGTCATAACCCTACACAACAGCTGATGAGTATTTTTACTTCCTACTACTCGACCCTATCCCATGTTTTATCCTTATTCGGTGCTTCGTTGATTACTTTAGACATAATATTGTGATTCATATAACATTTAAAAAAAAACATTTAATCTCCATGGGAATGTCTACTGGAAGATTGTAAGCACAACCTAGATAAACGCATCATTCGCAAAACAACATTTTTTCCTCTTGTAAATAAGTGGCAGGAAAATTCCAAGAGGCAAAACATTTTTATAATATTTAAATATTTTTTATTCATCCAGATGCATTTGCTAAGCATGTCAATATGTCCTTGGTACAATGCACAATTGTAGACCGTTAACCAGCTCTAAGAGATCATGTTTCATTTGCTCTGGCAGATATAATATGCATTTGCAAATTGTGTATGAACAGAATTCTACATTTTTAGTGATACCCTGTTTGAGATTTCTGCTCAATGTTATCAGTTATTTTTTGGGCGGGGAGGTGGGGGTTGATTATGTGTCTTGATCAAGGACAGTTTAACAATTGCTGTTCATTGAAGAAAATTGTGTCAATTCATTTTAGATTTTTCCACCCAATCTAAGAGGTTCTATATTCCAAACTGAAGGCTACCGTCGTCCCTTCATTACAGTTTTATTTTCAGATTTATTCTTCAATTTTTGCAGGACCTCCTTGGTCAACCGTTTGCTGTAGTGGTTGATCTTCCAGTGTCCTGGCATCCACCCCAGCAGGAAGCGATGGAAGTCAGTCCAAGCAAATGCAAACAACTCCCTCCACTCTGCTTCTAGAACTGCAAAGTCTACATCTTTGTTCACAGATGCCTTCAGTTCCGTGAAATAATAGTCCAACAAACCCGGTACCCTCTTTTCACACAACTTCTCTTCCATGCAGCTTCCTAAAAAATAAACAACATCTTTCATTCCACACCCTCCTCCAACATACTGAAAGTCGACAGCTGCCACACGCTCCCCACTGTGGGAAAAACAGAAGTTGGCTAACTTGGCATCACCGTGCACAATGGTCTTCAAGCGGCATTGGTTCAGTATGTGGTCAATGTCACTGGCTGCTGCCTTAAGCTGGGCATCTTCCATGGCTTCCAGCTCATCTGGTCGAGTTTCCAAGTGCCAGTAGGTGCCAATAGGCCATAGGCCATCTGGTGCCACACCTAGGAAGAGGGCGTGGAAGTGGGCAAGCCAACTGAGGCATGCCCTTATCTCTCGATCTTTCACACTGGACCTTCAGAATAAAAACATTTATTTAAAACTTATTAATGGGTATTGCAATGTTATTCTTGCAAATTCTTAGTGGCACCATTTTGATTGCAGCTATTTTTGTACTAAACATTACTTACAACAAAAGAAACCTGCATCAAACGCATAAGAATGGGAAACGTTTTTGTTGATAAAGGGGGGGGGGTAGCCAACATTAGTGCCTGAAAATATATTTATTCTTGATAATCATAAATATTTGTTGCCACCTTAGATATATTTTGCAGCCGTTTTTCCCATTACCTTCTCTGGTCAAAACCAGATACATCTAGGTCCTCCAGAACTATCAACATCGCGTCTCCGCAGGAATGGACAGCCAGGCAGGCAGGTATCCGACAGCTCTCATTAGTGGAATAGTTCTTGTACCAGTGGGTCTCCACTTGGTACGATTTTACTTTACGTGTGTGGGAACGATCTGTATTTCGGCCACAAGGGTGCTCTGCATCCTCCGGGAACTTGACATGTTTGACAACAACTGAGGTCCGACCGCAGCCCTCCAGATGCACCCTTACAATCTCCCCATAGCCGCTCCAAAGCGTTTGAATTTGAGTGCCAACGCGGATTCGTGATGCACCACAGGCCTGCAGGATGAGGTCCTGGAACTCCTGCTTCATTTTCGAAATAGTTAGGCCTTCAACTCCTGAATGAATCGTATTTTGGTTGAAAACAGGGTACCAATGCCTAAGTTTTGAACACAACCCAACGATGCAGGTTGGCTTGTGGGTATAGACCACAAAAGTAGTTTGACCTGGACTATATGAACTTTACCCTAAAATCACAGAAATGCTGCTTAGAGTTTGTCCGTCGGCAGGACGTTTAGTTTCTTCTTTTATTTCCTTCGTACAGCGGTTGGTAAACAACATTGCTCATTACCGCCACCAACTGACTGGAGTGTTTGCTATTGATTAAAATGATAATAAGGTAATACCTAAAATTGTGCATATCAAAATGTTGGTTTGAAATATTTCATGTGTCTTCTTACATAGGCTACATTATCTCATTTACATTGAATTGAATTTATCATAGGCAGTTCGGGAAGTATTTTTTATAAAAGCTACGCTTGGCATGGATTGGCGGTTTTGTTATATTTGGAATGATATAAAGATATCACTTGTTTATTCCTCATCTTAAAATCACCACATGCTGTGGCACTGAATTAAGTTTCTAGACTTTCGAGGAACTGACCATGACTGACTAAGAATGGGGGTGTATGCTCTCGTTAACACTAACAATAACATTTTGCACAAATAACAATAACAATAACATTTAGCACAAATAAATGTAGTATATTTTAAATGTATCGGTGATAAGTTATTCAAAAAATGTATTTGATTGTTTCAGTTTTAAAATATTTATGATAGAATTTATTCTCTGCTTCCAACCGTTGTGGTATAGTCCTAATGACATCTGAACGGGAGCTAGCGTTCACGTCACGCTGAAGCTGTCAGTTCAAATCATTAGCATTGTCATAGATAGGTACATATTTTAATTTGTGTTGTTATAGTTAACTCTGCACACTTTAGAGCCAGCATGTCTGCGCCAAAGAGGGGAGACTTGTCGCCTACCGAAAAGGAATTGTTTCAGGTTATCACTGCAGGTAAGCCTCTTCAGCTAATGCTAATCCCCGGAGAAGCTACATAGTGCTAACATGCTTGTTGATTGAGGAAGGCTAGATCATATTTTTGTTGGCTTGGTGGGTTTCCTTGTTAAATATACTACTCAATTGATTTTGATGTTTGTCTGGTAAGCTATGTTGACAAAGCTTATATAGTTTACATTATAAGCTAAATTTACATTTCTTAAAGTTGCTGTGTGAAATTAAAATTGCCCCAGTTTTCAGTTTATCAGTGTTGAAATGAAGAGGTGTGTAGTCAAGCATGCATTGAATGCAGATTGAATGTTGATACGTAATACTCGATGCATTTTAATTGTTAGGAAATGTCCAAGAAGCTTCAAGACTCCTAGGCTGTAAGGATGTCCGAGTCAACTGTTTGGACGAGGTAATGAGCAATGGGCGAAATAAAAAAGACATCAGATGATTGTGATCCCTCCTAGCCACAATCCATTGTGCATTATCCTGACTTTAGGTAATTTATGTAGTGTTGGGGGCCTGACCAGGCTGTAGTTTATGTTCCATTACATACTGTACGTCTGGGACTCTTGGTAGTAAAGACATCTAAGGGATCTGTGGGTGTGGCCTGTCGTTATAGTGTCTGCCTGTCAAAACCAGGTGGCATTAAGCGTTGTCTGTTTCGTAATGCTGCCTTGGTACAGGTACTCTAGAGTAATATATACACAATCAGTAAAACATAATTGATATCCTTCTTTTCTTTTACACTATAGCTTATTTTTTCTAAATATGGAAGAGAATGTGGTATATTTTACCTGGTAAGCTAATTGGTGTTGCTACAGCAACATAAATACAATAATGTAAAAAAGAAACAGATGTAAGACTAAAAATTATTTATAAACAAAATGTGTGCAATATTAAAGTATAATACAGCGAAAAAATATCACTTGGCTACTTTTACTATAAAATATTAACTTGGCCCAATGGCCCAATATGGACGAATGTAGATTATAGTGCAATGTCTAGAATGAGTCTAAGTGAGTCGTGAATAATACTGAGAGCTAGCAGCTTTATAATTAAAATAAATCCTTTGATTGTTGTCACATTTATGTCCATTACTTCAAGCTTGTTTATAGATGAATCTTTTATAGAGACCTGTACAGAAAATCAATCTGTTGTAAGGTGCCCCAAGCATTTTGAATGTATTTTCTTTCTTGCACAGTATGGGATGACCCCCCTCATGCATGCGGCCTACAAGGGCAAGGCTGACATGTGTAAATTGCTTCTACAACATGGAGCAGACGTAAACTGCAATGAACATGAGCATGGTTACACAGCGCTAATGTTTGCTGGCCTATCAGGTACAATATTAACAATATTGCATCCTGTTGGATGAAATGCATTTACTAGTGGCCTATCCCATTTACCTGCATCTCTCAACACACTATTGCACACATGAAGAATTCCAGGTACGTTCAGGGTGACTGCTCTCTCCTCTGTCCCCAGGCAAGACCGTCATTGTGTGGATGATGTTGGACGCAGGAGCAGAGACTGACGTGGTGAACTCTGTTGGCAGGACTGCCGCTCAGATGGCCGCCTTTGTTGGTAAGTCCGGTTGTGGCACGGTAGTCCTGTCAGCTTGAGGCCTAGTGAAACCTCAGGTGTGTGCTTCCTTTTGGAGATGGGGGGGGTATCCGGGGTGGTGGAAGAATTTTACGCTACCATCTGGAACATTGTTATATCAATAAATGTCAATATTGATGGCTATTATGACTCATTCAGTTTACTTCAGATTCAGGACAGGATAGGTTAGTGTTTAGAGTTGTGGACCTGAGTGCATGCTGAGTGGCTGGCACTCCTGTCTACTCCTCCCCCTACAAAACTCTAGGCTCACCCCGTTCTCTACCCGTCCCGCTACAACTGGCCACACTTTTGTGAACAGTTGGGTGTCAAACATTGTAAAGGCCAGTGTATACTTTGCGCAGACCGGCGTGTACACACTGTCTGTGTACGCCCAACATTTTGTACCACCTGTGCGCGTCGACTGCACATGTGCGTGCACACAGGCCGTTCGAGTAGGCCCGGCGGACAAGCTCAGTCATACTTCGAACAGCCCGAGCACTCGTCCGCGTCGCGTGCGGCCACACTTTGGTAGTACAACTTTGGCCTTAACTGTTCCTTTCAACCGTAGGGCAGCACGACTGTGTGACTGTAATCAACAACTTCTTCTCTCGGGCGAGGCTGGACTACTACACCAAGCCCCAGGGGTTGGAGAAGGAGCCCAAGTTGCCCGCTAAGTATGCTGGGCCCCTCCACAAGATAATCATGAGCACCAACCTGAACCCTGTAAAGGTTGGTCATAGCTGCTTTGACTCTACTGGACATATGCTGTTTATGAGGCCTAAAAACACTCATTTCATCCCTCCCAGTCAACCATTAATCTTCAGCTGGCTTCATTCAGACTATGATAATAACCCTGTCTGTTTAGCTTGCTCTTACACCCTGTCCCTACCAGATGGTGCTCCTGGTGAAGGAGAACCCCCTGCTAGCGGGGGTGGAAGCCCTGGAGAAGTGCCGGCGGGTGATGGAGCTCATCTGCGAGAAGTGCGTCAAGCAACCGGACATGAACGAGGTGCTGGCCATGAAGATGCACTACATCAGCTATGTGCTGGGCAAGTGTGCCTCCTTCCTCAAGGACCGGGAGGACAAACTGGACGGCCTCATCAAGAGGTGGGGGCACGTCTTTACCTTGTCCTTTACCTAACAGTTTGAGAATCCCAAGACCTAAGACACAAATGGGTATTCACTACCTAATGCATTTTATATGTGAGCGGAAAAATTGGTACACCCAGCGAGTCACATTTATAAAGCCATTTCCTACTTGTCCCTTCCAATCGTATGTACACTTGCTTAAGATCAGTGCTGACATTTTATTATGTTCATCCAAGGGTGCGTTCAGTACATGAAACATTCTGGAACTCAATTTGATTTCCACTTCTCTGTGGGTTTGTGACCACAATGTTTTTTTTGTTTTTCTTATGTATTTGCCATTCTGACAGATGGTGCTATCCAATCCTCGGGTTGTTTCTAACACTGGTGGTCAAACTGTTGTTATTCTGCACTTTATGTAAGAAACCCATTTGCCCGCATTGGCAAAATCCCTCAAATGTTAACATATAACTCCAGTTTGTTGAAGGGCAGAGAGAGTGACGGCTTCCCAGTGTTCCAGGAGAAGTTTGTCAGAGAGTGCATCCGCAAGTTCCCCTACTGTGACACTACTCTGTTACAGCAGCTGGTCCGCAGCATCGCCCCTGTAGAAATTGTAAGTAAGAAATAATATCCATCATCCACTATTGATATTGAAGATTTCTTTGATTTATCTTGTGTTTTATCGTACTCAATGTACATGGCTTTGGCCCAGAGCCACATCTTACCTGTTATCCATCGTTTTATCATGTGACCTGCAGGGTAACGACCCCACAGCTATCTCAGTCCTGACCCAGGCCATTACAGGCCAGGTGGGCTTCATGGACGCAGAGTTCTGCACTTCCTGTGGAGAGAAGGGGGCTGAGAAGAGGTGCTCAATCTGTAAAATGGTACATCACTGTTATATACTGTCAGGACCGTTCTCACAGGAAGATGATGCGTTGTCTAAAAATAGATTAAAAACCACGCGTTTACCAGGTACTTTGACTCTGGTCTTCACTGTTGTCCTTGAGCAAATCTTTGTATTCTCCAGGTGATCTACTGTGACCCGACATGCCAGAAGATGCACTGGTTCACCCACAAGAAAGTTTGTCAGAAGCTTCAAGAACAGAGAGAGAAGCAAGAAGCAGAGTCAGCTGAGCTGAGGAAACTGCACAGTGGTAAACAGCTCTCAGTCACCACAGAGACACAAACATACACGTACACAGATCCACTCTAAAGGGTATTCCTTGCTTGTGGATCAGCAGACCTCTTTAGTGTGTGAACCAATTCCATTTAACATGGTGTGGCACACAATCACTGTCCACACGGGGGTTGCTTGGGTTATCCGTGCCTTGGACAGCTTTATTTAGGTGCGTAGCATACACACAGGTCTTACACTGCCTGGTTTTCATACACGCATACAACACAGGCCTTTAAACACAATCTGCCCGGTGCAGCCGTCGTCTCCCTTCAGCTGTCGTTCGGGAGTTCTCCTTCAGCTGTGGTCCCTTACTCCTTAAGAGAAGGCAGACAGGTGATTATCGATTGCCCACACCTGTCTCCCAGCCCTGTGAACCACACCTCCATACGTTCCCTCCCACACGCATCAGAGCTAAACCACGCCCACACTCCCACACATAGTAACATAGTAAATATTAGTGTTTATTTCTTTTTTCCAGAGGAAAGCCAAGCAGTGCAGGGGGCCACAGACTCTATGCAAAACCTCTCGGTGGAGACCAGCAGTGAGACGCCACCCTCGGACTCCCAGGACCCCGAGGAGACCTCCAGTCCTGCTCCCAGCCCAGACTCGGATAACTAAGGAGTGTGTACTGTACGTGACAAGATATCTGCAAAGAGACACAATGCCTACACCCGGCTCCTGTATCTGTACCTCCCAACCTCTCTCCGTGCAAACCTTCCATAGACGTACAAAGCTGGAGATGTAGACTTGTTATTGAGCATTGACCTGATGTCAGCACCAAAGCAGCGTGACTCAACGCACACATGAACGGGTTTGGCTCAAATCAACTGACTTATGTGGTGTACCATTTTTGTTGTTGTTCTTACAAGTTAATGTGAGAGGTCCATAGCCTTTATTTTTGTGTTCAAGGTGACTTGTGAGTGGGGGGAACTACAGGATGATTGTGAGAATGTGAAGAAGCAGTGGTTACAATTGTTGGATGAAGCTATATTCTGCCTTATGTTACTGTAGCATTCGAGGTTAGCTGACAGACAGTCTGCAGTAAAACATATTTATTACTTATTGAGCTTGCCATAGACTAATCGTGACTTTTTTTTAAAAACATTTTGATATTCTCATCATGTAACGTGAAGTGATAAGGCTGAACCATTTTGACAAAAAAATGGTTAAAATAGAATTATTCTGATTTAAGAAGCAATATGTGAGCCGACTTGTTGTTATGGATGGGCGATATGACGGTATATGTGAAAAGAACTGTTTTCACAGGATTATCTTAAGAAAACAATACACATTTCTATATTTCAAAACCTTTTGTACGTTCTCTTTTTTTACCTGTTGAATAATATAAACTATATTTCCTTGTAATCTGTTTATATAATGATATTTGCACATTTCACTGAAACTCTCCCCCCTACTTATTTTACATAATTTATGTTAATTTATGTAGGGGCTGAGTTATGTTAAGAAACGGCTATCATGTTGCATGAAATGCCTTCATGTTCTGTCTAAATCGTCAATGATAGTCTATCAATAAGACCTTTCCTTTTAGAAAAGGTAGCCTCTATTTAGGGATTCCGAGTCATCACTTGGATAATAATATTATTGTTGTACATTATTCATTGAAATAGCTACATCAATGGCCGTTACAATGGCAATCTTCCTGTGGAAAATTCTTGACTCCAAAGATGTCAAACAGCCTAACCACTAGACTTTCCGGCCCCCATTTCTTTTATGTACCATCATTGTTAGTAGACCACAGCAGGGTGGAGTGGGTGGTGGCTTGGACAACTGGGATGCGTCGTTATGAATGCTCAACCAATGCCTGGAGGTGACGGTAAGAATCTTGAGACTTTTTGGGGGGGGGGGGGTGAATCACTTTATCCGGTTTCTGGTCAGCACCAAGACACTGATAGTAAATGATTGTCTAATTTATATTATTTTATTTATTTTACAAAAAATTTTAACTTTCCTTTTAGACATGAGATAGATTGCACAGAGGCCCACAAGAGGGCAGCATTTCTTTGGAATTGCTGGGCAAATGATAAGCTTGCCGAACCCAATAGCTCAATTATTCAGACTGGCATGAAGTCTGCATTTTCTCAGATAAGTTGTTACCAGTAGGTTATATTGTATGAATCTCATTCAATGATGCTGACAGATAGGGGTGAAAAATGAAAATTATTTCTAGCCCATGAACGGGATTGTAATCTTTTTAATAAAATCTTTTTTTAGTTAAGTATAGGCTACTGACTGATTTGATTTCTCAAAGATTTTTGATTGTAACAGGTCCAATTTGTAACCCGCCCAAAGCTCATGTTTATTTGTGATTTGCTAAATTTGGGGGGGGGGGGGGTAAAACTAGCAGGTGTTTGTGTATATGGAGGTTTTCCTGGGAGTTGACTGGAACTGACTAACTTGGATGTACATCCAAGTTCAAACCATACCAGTTAAGACCATGCCACTTTAATCTTCATTTTAATATTTTTTTAATTAGTTGTTGCACTGGCATAACCTACCTACTGTTTTGTTGTGTTGTTAAAATGACACCTCAGTGAAAAGGTTTCATTAATTAAACAAGTGTACATGCATGTGTCTCTCTCTCACTCTCTCTCTCTCTCTCTCTCTCTCTCTCTCTCTCTCTCTCTC